>CM056812.1:58263894-58363894 GCA_029852735.1 Persea americana
TGGAACTTTAGTGATCCAGAGAACAATGAGAGAAGAGGAAAACAAATTAGAATCAACAAACATAATGGGAATAATCTTTTTGTGGAAACCTCTTGCAATAAATTAGAACCCATCAGCACAGCAGGACACTATCTTGATCTAGATAAATGTCCCAACATATCAGAAATAATTAATGCTTGGGGAGATTCAATGAACATTGTTCGAAGTTCCAACCCAGAATGGAGTTTTACTCAGTATAGAAGATATATAGAGAAAACTCTAAAAGGAATCGTCGGTGATTTTTGGAAAAGGCACCGACAGACATGTGCTGAGTGCGTCCAAGCTAACGCTGTTGGAGAACCCAGAGAATGGACCCAACACATGTTAAAAATCATTAGAAGAGAATTTGGGGGCATAGAAGCTGAGCAAGATGCTCGAATGAAAGAGATAGCGAAAAGCAAATTAACAAATCTAGCCATCTGTGATCTCAGATACCTAGAAGAATACGAAATGGAATTCAAAAGGTATTTCTATCAGGCAGGTTTAGAAAATGATGAGAATGCTAAGAATATGTATTTTCATAAACTTCCCTATCCTCTCGGAGTAAAGATACAGCAGGATTATGAAAAGAATCCTGACACAAACCAAAGACTAAATACCCTAGGGGAAAGAATTCTCTTTGTGCATCATGCTTTAAGGAACCTCTGCATAGAAAGAAAATCTCAGAAAATCTCTAGAAGACAACTAAAAGGTTTTCCTGGGATATGTGAACTAATGCATGACATGCCATCTCAATACGGATGTCATCAAAAATATAAAAGAAAAGCCCGAAGAAAAGGGAGTTTCAGGCATTTCAAGGAAAGAAACAGATTTTTTAGGAAAAGTAAAACTTGGAAAAGAAGAAAACAATTTCCAAGAAAACCATACTTTAAAAAGAAAAGTAAAAATGACAAATCAAAAGATAAGCAAAATTGCACCTGCTTTATTTGTCACGAAGAAGGACATTTTGCTAATAAATGTCCTAATCGAGGAAAGATGCAAAATACCAAGATGGTACAAATCCTCGAACAAATGCCTACAGAATATTTTGAAAATTTTAAAATAATTCAAGATGAAGAGTCGGATACGGAATCCGAGGTCTTTTCATTACTAAGTAGTAATGACGAAGAAGACGAATCATCTGATACGGACTCGAATGTAGAAAATCTGATGATGATCACTGCTAACCCCCTTCCCAATATCATTCAGATTAACAACAGATGGATGAGAAGAATCATCTATGATCCTCCTTTAGATCCTTGTATGGAATATGACTACCCTAGTTGGGAAGAAATTCCAGCACCACAAGCTACTCAGATCGAAGCAGGAGTACTGCTCGAATCCGCCAAACCATTTACCTCTAAGCATAGCATTTACATTGAAACAAGAGTCAGTGTACGGGGATATCATCGATACACCCTCAATGCTTATGTTGATACCGGAGCCGGATTTAACATGATGTTAAAACATGCTCTTCCAAATCATATGTGGAAAAAGGCTCCTATTCCACTCGAAGCGGTTATGGCCAATACTGATACCAGCAGACTCGAGTATGTGGCTCATAATATTCATATCTTTATCTCTGGAAAAGAGTTCCTTATTGATAAAGTTTGGCAGACAGATATCAAAGGCCAACCTGACCTCCTTCTTGGGAATAATTTCATACAAACCTATGAACCTTTTGTTCAAACCAAGAACACTGTCCAATTCACCCTTCCAAATGGACTCCCAGTCACGGTTGATAAGGTTCGCAATGCTTATGCTCATGCCTTTGAACCTGCTTTTCTTGAAACCTTCAAGAAACCACCCTCAGAGTGCCCAGACGAGAAGCCTGGTGGACCTTCTATCCTTTTCAAAACTCCCATGCGTACTCTGCTGACAAATTGTGAAGAAGTTCACATCAGAAATTGGAGCAGCGACAGCGAAATCAGTGAAGACGAAGAAAGAGTACTTCCTCTTCCAGAAAAATGGAGCAAAGACAAAGACTCTTGGCAAAAAGAAATAGAGATCATTAATCTCTACTACAAAAATTTAAAAAGAATCAAATCTAATGAGATAGAAAAGACCCTTTCCATTGAAGAAATCAAAGCATTATTAAGAAAGAATCTTGATAATAATCCACTCAAACTATGGGAAAAAGACCAAGCCAAGTGTGAAATACTCTTAAAAGATCCTGAAAAGATTATTAGGGTCAAACCCATGCAATATTCTCCTCAAGATAGAGAAGAATTTGAAGAATTTGATCAACAAGTCACCGAATTACTTGTTCAAGGACTAATAAAACCGAGTAATAGTCCTCATAGCAGTCCTGCTTTCATGGTAAGAAATCATGCAGAACAGGTCAGGAAGAAACCAAGAATGGTCATAAATTATAAAAAATTAAATAGCTTCACCATAAGAGATGGATACTTTCTTCCCAACAAAGAATCCCTTATTAAAGAAGTACAAGAAAAGACTATCTTTAGTAAGTTTGACTGTAAATCCGGATACTGGCAAATAAAAATGGAAGAGGACAGTATACCTCTAACAGCTTTCAGTACTCCTCAAGGGCAATACGAATGGTTGGTAATGCCTTTTGGGCTAACCAATGCACCTCAAATTTTCCAAAGAAGAATGGATAATATTTTCAAAAAACATCATGAATATTGCCTTGTTTATGTTGATGATATTATTGTTTTTAGTAAAACAAAAAAGGAACATAAACAGCATTTAGCAAAGATTGCTAAAGAAATCAGAAACCATGGCATAATGATCTCTGAAAAGAAGATGGAACTGGAAGTTGAACGCATCAACTTTCTAGGCATGATTATTAACAAGGGAGAAATAGAATTACAAAATCATGTTATAGAAAAAATAAATCTCTTTCCAGATCACCTCAGGGATAAATTACAAGTCCAAAGATTTTTGGGATGCATCAATTATGTCCGAACATTTATTCCAAAAATAGCTCAGATAGCTCAAACCTTACAAAATAAGGTTAAGAAAGACTATAAATGGGTCTTTACAGAAGAAGATGCTGCTATAGTTCGGAGGATTCAATACTTATGTAAGAATCTTCCCAAACTAGAACTTCCAAGAGAGGAAGATGAAGTTATTCTTGAAACTGATGCCTCTGAATCCCATTGGGCAGGAGTATTAAAAGCAATTAATCACTCCAAAGAAAAGATTGAAAAAATTTGTGGCTATTCCTCCGGAACATTTAAAAAGCATGAAAAGAATTATTGTGCCTTAGAAAAAGAAATCCTGGCCATAAAACAAGGAATGACAAGTTTCAAAATCCATTTATTACCACGTATATTTCTTGTGAGATCTGACTCAAATTTTGCAGGATTTCTCAAATCAGATTTACACAAAGCCATGAATCAGGCCAAAATGAGGCGATGGCAAGCCTGGTTTTCAGAATGGAACTTCAAGGTGGAACATGTTAAGGGAATAGAAAACAGCCTTCCTGATGCCCTAACCAGAGAAATGATTTTTATGATGCAGGAAATGAAAGGAAGAAAAGAGAAGGGCAAGATGACCCAAGATGAGCAAAACGCTCAGGTGATATATGGATATACAAACACCATCTGGAATGCTATAGCAGGCCTTCAAGAAGAAAGACCTTGCCCAAACATGCCAGAAAAGCTAGCTATCGATTCACTAAAGAATAGTGTTCGCCTAGTTGAGCATAACTTTACCTTCACCCCTCAGAAGGCAAACAAATATCTAAAGAGGGAACAAAGGGAGGCTACTTTTGATAATTTCAGTAGCATAACCCTAAGTGAATCTGAAATTATCTCAACCCATTCCGACAAGACTGTTCGGATGCAGCTGGAAAAATATTTACAGGAACTTCCAAGCGAAATTGTTACAAATATTTTTAAAAAGGTAACCACTGATGAAGCTGCCTGGTACTCCTTGTTCCTAGGAGTACAATGTATCACCATACAGACAAGATTGCCTGGATGGGGAGGATTCGGTACCTATTGCGATAAAAGATTTACCGCTTTAGATGTCCTGATGCACAAGATGCTGCCATCAGAGTTTGGAGAATTATTTGAAGCAGGAATAATACAAAGAACGAACTTCGTCAAAACAGAGAAATATTACAATTTCCTTCCAATATGCATTCACCGAGCCCTTGCTCTTTGGTTCACCAAAAACCCCTCGGCTAAGACCGTGGTAGCAGATATCACCTCGGTTATTCCAGAATGGGAAGAAATAGAAAATGATCAAGGAGATAAAGAAGTCTTTTATTATCCGAGTTATCATTATATCGAGCTTAAAAGAAGAGACGAAGAATTGTCTGTCCTTCGCCCTGCTGAAAAGATCCCTGAATGGATCACCGATGACGAAGAAGCCATCAGAATTCGTCTGACCCTTCAAGATATAAGGGCCCAACAATTTTGGAATCTAAGCCAGATTCTCTCTCGTAACCTCACCATTATTGGAGGAGATGAAAGGATCCTTGTTTCTTATAAGGATAAAGAAGGTCAATTTGAAAACCAAAGTCATCTACTTCAACAGCTCAGAACAGCTTTGCTAGAGCAAAAAATAATGGCATCCGATTTTGTGAAAATAGAATCTATGCTAGATGCTAACCCTGATCCAGATCTAGGACCATGCCTAGAAAATAATGAAGATGGGAACGACTTTTTCAATGATTTAGACAGCACAGGCTGGGAAAATTATGAAAACCAGCTGGACCGCTAAAAGGAGCCGCCTCAAGAGACAAAAGTCAGAAAAAGCATTTCTGTCATCATCTGCCAGCTAGAAAAAGAGACCGCCCCATGTGATAAACTTTGCAAAAGTCAAAAAGGAAGCTGTCTATTCCATCAGGTCACTATTCATCTCATCAAGAAGTGCCAGCTGTCCAACCAACTCTCCCACTTGCACGGATCTTATCTTTTAGTTGTAAATTATTATGAAAAGTTTGGAGTCCAGGGTCTTTAAATAGTCAGAAGCTTGAAGGAGAAGGCATCGAAAATACTGTGGTGACCTCTCTTTGTTTTTAGTTGAGTGTTTGCTTGAGCCCGAAGATTGTAAAAGTCCTTGCTTAGTCTACATAGTAAGTCTTCTTTCAAAGTCTTTCAGTTTCTAGTCTGTAATAGTTTTAATGATAACCTTGTTTACTTCCTTACTTTATTCTCTGACTTCTATTTGCTTAAAACCTAAGTATCTTTCTCTAAATCTCTCTTATCCTTTTCTCTAAATGGCACTTCGGTCCTTGTCTCTACTATACCCGATGGAGGGTTCTTTGAGATTGACCGCGAAGTTTGGTTTAGGGTTTAGGGTTTAGGGTTTAGGGTTTAGGGTTTAGGGTTTAGGGTTTAGGGTTTAGGGTTAGGGTTTAGGGTTTAGGGTTAGGGTTTAGGGTTTAGGGTTTAGGGTTTAGGGTTTAGGGTTTAGGGTTTAGGGTTTAGGGTTTAGGGTTTAGGGTTTAGGGTTTAGGGTTTAGGGTTTAGGGTTTAGGGTTTAGGGTTTAGGGTTTAGGGTTTAGGGTTTAGGGTTTAGGGTTTAGGGTTTAGGGTTTAGGGTTTAGGGTTTACAAGGCACACACAAAGAAAATGGTATCAGAGCCAAGTTCGGCTCATTGGGATGTCTAGAACTACTCTGCATGACACAGTAGACCCAATTTCAGAGGAAATTCGTAGACAAAGCAGACTAGTTTTACACCAGTTAGAAAGACATGAAGGACTTATAGAAAACATCAAAGACGAGTGCGAAAAAGATAATATAGAACTCTTTAGAAACATTCATCAAGCTAATCATACCCTAGAACAACTACATAAGACTGTAGTAAACCAAGAGAGCACCCTTTGTTATCAGATCTCACAATTAGAATTAAAAGTTCAGAAAATTTCTGAAAAAGTTCAGACAATACTAGACATCTTACAACGAAAATTGTAAAGATGAGTTTTTCAGAAAAAGTACAAAAACGAGTAATTTCTAGTATTGGTGCTGAAGCTGTAACTTTTACTACTAAGTGTGAATCAACCTCTGAGAGTTTAACTAAGATAGTTTCTCAGAACAACTGGTTAATAGCAGGAATCCAAGAAATGGAAACCAACTTTTCCAAAAGAATGGAAAAAGTAGAAATCCAAATTCAAGAGTTAAGAAAAACTCTAGAACCCGAGGAAGTAACAGCCCCTAAACAGAAATTAAAAAGAAAATTGTCTTATTTTTCTGAAGAAGAAGAAATAGAAGACATTTCTACTGGCTGTCCGGCATTTTCAAGAGAAAACCTAAAAATGCTAAGAATCCTAACTCACTCAAAATCAAACCATCACATGACCATAAATGCGGCAGAATATGAGTTAGAGCAAGTAGAAAAGAATGTGCAAAATTTTCAGGTTCCTCGATTTGCTTGGAAAGAACTATACCATCTTAGCTCTCTGCAATTTAGACAAAAGTATTATCTAAAATGCGTAGAAGAATCTATATCCTTGACCAATGAAGAACATATGGTCCCTCTATTTACCAAGAGTGTAATAGATGAAGGAAAACAAAAAGGATTTAGATTTATACACATGGCCGCTATCCAGGTAGTCATAAAGATTATGGCTAGAAAAAATCTAGGAGGACGAGTCCTAGCCGTGGTACAAGATAGACGGCTGACAAATTTTAGACAAAGCCTAGTAGGCGCCATTGAATCTTCTGGAGATACAGGAGTAATATTTTTCAGCGTCTTCCCAGACTACATGATAGACATAGGAGATACTATGGAATCATTACATCTGAGAGTTCAATCTCAAGGCTTTAGTTTTAGGCCTGGAACAAAAGGATTGTGTGTTCAATATAACATGTATTACAAGATGATGAACTCCTCAGAACCAAGAGGAAAATTGTCACAAAAGGAAGACAATGATGTTACTACAATGATTAAAGCCAGTTCGGCTAATAGTATTCAAAGAGCAGAAAAAATTAAATGGGGAGACATTCATTTTCCTAAAGAATGGGAAATAATGGAAGAAAAAGTCAAGGATGAAACAAGTAACATCTCTGCAATCCAATACAAGCTAGATGGCAGGATAATTCTAAAATTCAATCATTCTCCTACCATAGAAGAACCGAGAACATCTTCTGCCGAAGAAACAAGAAGAAGAAAATCTTTAATGGAAAGATCCAATTGTAAGATGGTCCGATCCATGACATATGAGGAATATGTCCAGGAATTTGAGACTACTGAGAGACCAGAAAGGTTGAACGAATTAGTCAAAATTCTGGCAAATTGGAAAATTGAACCAGAAGTTCAAAATTTGAAGGTTACTGGAGAATCAAGTAACCATCTCTTTCTCGATGATCTACACAAAAAGACTCGAGAAGATGAAAGAAGCTTTAGAGATTGGAACTTTAGTGATCCAGAGAACAATGAGAGAAGAGGAAAACAAATTAGAATCAACAAACATAATGGGAATAATCTTTTTGTGGAAACCTCTTGCAATAAATTAGAACCCATCAGCACAGCAGGACACTATCTTGATCTAGATAAATGTCCCAACATATCAGAAATAATTAATGCTTGGGGAGATTCAATGAACATTGTTCGAAGTTCCAACCCAGAATGGAGTTTTACTCAGTATAGAAGATATATAGAGAAAACTCTAAAAGGAATCGTCGGTGATTTTTGGAAAAGGCACCGACAGACATGTGCTGAGTGCGTCCAAGCTAACGCTGTTGGAGAACCCAGAGAATGGACCCAACACATGTTAAAAATCATTAGAAGAGAATTTGGGGGCATAGAAGCTGAGCAAGATGCTCGAATGAAAGAGATAGCGAAAAGCAAATTAACAAATCTAGCCATCTGTGATCTCAGATACCTAGAAGAATACGAAATGGAATTCAAAAGGTATTTCTATCAGGCAGGTTTAGAAAATGATGAGAATGCTAAGAATATGTATTTTCATAAACTTCCCTATCCTCTCGGAGTAAAGATACAGCAGGATTATGAAAAGAATCCTGACACAAACCAAAGACTAAATACCCTAGGGGAAAGAATTCTCTTTGTGCATCATGCTTTAAGGAACCTCTGCATAGAAAGAAAATCTCAGAAAATCTCTAGAAGACAACTAAAAGGTTTTCCTGGGATATGTGAACTAATGCATGACATGCCATCTCAATACGGATGTCATCAAAAATATAAAAGAAAAGCCCGAAGAAAAGGGAGTTTCAGGCATTTCAAGGAAAGAAACAGATTTTTTAGGAAAAGTAAAACTTGGAAAAGAAGAAAACAATTTCCAAGAAAACCATACTTTAAAAAGAAAAGTAAAAATGACAAATCAAAAGATAAGCAAAATTGCACCTGCTTTATTTGTCACGAAGAAGGACATTTTGCTAATAAATGTCCTAATCGAGGAAAGATGCAAAATACCAAGATGGTACAAATCCTCGAACAAATGCCTACAGAATATTTTGAAAATTTTAAAATAATTCAAGATGAAGAGTCGGATACGGAATCCGAGGTCTTTTCATTACTAAGTAGTAATGACGAAGAAGACGAATCATCTGATACGGACTCGAATGTAGAAAATCTGATGATGATCACTGCTAACCCCCTTCCCAATATCATTCAGATTAACAACAGATGGATGAGAAGAATCATCTATGATCCTCCTTTAGATCCTTGTATGGAATATGACTACCCTAGTTGGGAAGAAATTCCAGCACCACAAGCTACTCAGATCGAAGCAGGAGTACTGCTCGAATCCGCCAAACCATTTACCTCTAAGCATAGCATTTACATTGAAACAAGAGTCAGTGTACGGGGATATCATCGATACACCCTCAATGCTTATGTTGATACCGGAGCCGGATTTAACATGATGTTAAAACATGCTCTTCCAAATCATATGTGGAAAAAGGCTCCTATTCCACTCGAAGCGGTTATGGCCAATACTGATACCAGCAGACTCGAGTATGTGGCTCATAATATTCATATCTTTATCTCTGGAAAAGAGTTCCTTATTGATAAAGTTTGGCAGACAGATATCAAAGGCCAACCTGACCTCCTTCTTGGGAATAATTTCATACAAACCTATGAACCTTTTGTTCAAACCAAGAACACTGTCCAATTCACCCTTCCAAATGGACTCCCAGTCACGGTTGATAAGGTTCGCAATGCTTATGCTCATGCCTTTGAACCTGCTTTTCTTGAAACCTTCAAGAAACCACCCTCAGAGTGCCCAGACGAGCAGCCTGGTGGACCTTCTATCCTTTTCAAAACTCCCATGCGTACTCTGCTGACAAATTGTGAAGAAGTTCACATCAGAAATTGGAGCAGCGACAGCGAAATCAGTGAAGACGAAGAAAGAGTACTTCCTCTTCCAGAAAAATGGAGCAAAGACAAAGACTCTTGGCAAAAAGAAATAGAGATCATTAATCTCTACTACAAAAATTTAAAAAGAATCAAATCTAATGAGATAGAAAAGACCCTTTCCATTGAAGAAATCAAAGCATTATTAAGAAAGAATCTTGATAATAATCCACTCAAACTATGGGAAAAAGACCAAGCCAAGTGTGAAATACTCTTAAAAGATCCTGAAAAGATTATTAGGGTCAAACCCATGCAATATTCTCCTCAAGATAGAGAAGAATTTGATCAACAAGTCACCGAATTACTTGTTCAAGGACTAATAAAACCGAGTAATAGTCCTCATAGCAGTCCTGCTTTCATGGTAAGAAATCATGCAGAACAGGTCAGGAAGAAACCAAGAATGGTCATAAATTATAAAAAATTAAATAGCTTCACCATAAGAGATGGATACTTTCTTCCCAACAAAGAATCCCTTATTAAAGAAGTACAAGAAAAGACTATCTTTAGTAAGTTTGACTGTAAATCCGGATACTGGCAAATAAAAATGGAAGAGGACAGTATACCTCTAACAGCTTTCAGTACTCCTCAAGGGCAATACGAATGGTTGGTAATGCCTTTTGGGCTAACCAATGCACCTCAAATTTTCCAAAGAAGAATGGATAATATTTTCAAAAAACATCATGAATATTGCCTTGTTTATGTTGATGATATTATTGTTTTTAGTAAAACAAAAAAGGAACATAAACAGCATTTAGCAAAGATTGCTAAAGAAATCAGAAACCATGGCATAATGATCTCTGAAAAGAAGATGGAACTGGAAGTTGAACGCATCAACTTTCTAGGCATGATTATTAACAAGGGAGAAATAGAATTACAAAATCATGTTATAGAAAAAATAAATCTCTTTCCAGATCACCTCAGGGATAAATTACAAGTCCAAAGATTTTTGGGATGCATCAATTATGTCCGAACATTTATTCCAAAAATAGCTCAGATAGCTCAAACCTTACAAAATAAGGTTAAGAAAGACTATAAATGGGTCTTTACAGAAGAAGATGCTGCTATAGTTCGGAGGATTCAATACTTATGTAAGAATCTTCCCAAACTAGAACTTCCAAGAGAGGAAGATGAAGTTATTCTTGAAACTGATGCCTCTGAATCCCATTGGGCAGGAGTATTAAAAGCAATTAATCACTCCAAAGAAAAGATTGAAAAAATTTGTGGCTATTCCTCCGGAACATTTAAAAAGCATGAAAAGAATTATTGTGCCTTAGAAAAAGAAATCCTGGCCATAAAACAAGGAATGACAAGTTTCAAAATCCATTTATTACCACGTATATTTCTTGTGAGATCTGACTCAAATTTTGCAGGATTTCTCAAATCAGATTTACACAAAGCCATGAATCAGGCCAAAATGAGGCGATGGCAAGCCTGGTTTTCAGAATGGAACTTCAAGGTGGAACATGTTAAGGGAATAGAAAACAGCCTTCCTGATGCCCTAACCAGAGAAATGATTTTTATGATGCAGGAAATGAAAGGAAGAAAAGAGAAGGGCAAGATGACCCAAGATGAGCAAAACGCTCAGGTGATATATGGATATACAAACACCATCTGGAATGCTATAGCAGGCCTTCAAGAAGAAAGACCTTGCCCAAACATGCCAGAAAAGCTAGCTATCGATTCACTAAAGAATAGTGTTCGCCTAGTTGAGCATAACTTTACCTTCACCCCTCAGAAGGCAAACAAATATCTAAAGAGGGAACAAAGGGAGGCTACTTTTGATAATTTCAGTAGCATAACCCTAAGTGAATCTGAAATTATCTCAACCCATTCCGACAAGACTGTTCGGATGCAGCTGGAAAAATATTTACAGGAACTTCCAAGCGAAATTGTTACAAATATTTTTAAAAAGGTAACCACTGATGAAGCTGCCTGGTACTCCTTGTTCCTAGGAGTACAATGTATCACCATACAGACAAGATTGCCTGGATGGGGAGGATTCGGTACCTATTGCGATAAAAGATTTACCGCTTTAGATGTCCTGATGCACAAGATGCTGCCATCAGAGTTTGGAGAATTATTTGAAGCAGGAATAATACAAAGAACGAACTTCGTCAAAACAGAGAAATATTACAATTTCCTTCCAATATGCATTCACCGAGCCCTTGCTCTTTGGTTCACCAAAAACCCCTCGGCTAAGACCGTGGTAGCAGATATCACCTCGGTTATTCCAGAATGGGAAGAAATAGAAAATGATCAAGGAGATAAAGAAGTCTTTTATTATCCGAGTTATCATTATATCGAGCTTAAAAGAAGAGACGAAGAATTGTCTGTCCTTCGCCCTGCTGAAAAGATCCCTGAATGGATCACCGATGACGAAGAAGCCATCAGAATTCGTCTGACCCTTCAAGATATAAGGGCCCAACAATTTTGGAATCTAAGCCAGATTCTCTCTCGTAACCTCACCATTATTGGAGGAGATGAAAGGATCCTTGTTTCTTATAAGGATAAAGAAGGTCAATTTGAAAACCAAAGTCATCTACTTCAACAGCTCAGAACAGCTTTGCTAGAGCAAAAAATAATGGCATCCGATTTTGTGAAAATAGAATCTATGCTAGATGCTAACCCTGATCCAGATCTAGGACCATGCCTAGAAAATAATGAAGATGGGAACGACTTTTTCAATGATTTAGACAGCACAGGCTGGGAAAATTATGAAAACCAGCTGGACCGCTAAAAGGAGCCGCCTCAAGAGACAAAAGTCAGAAAAAGCATTTCTGTCATCATCTGCCAGCTAGAAAAAGAGACCGCCCCATGTGATAAACTTTGCAAAAGTCAAAAAGGAAGCTGTCTATTCCATCAGGTCACTATTCATCTCATCAAGAAGTGCCAGCTGTCCAACCAACTCTCCCACTTGCACGGATCTTATCTTTTAGTTGTAAATTATTATGAAAAGTTTGGAGTCCAGGGTCTTTAAATAGTCAGAAGCTTGAAGGAGAAGGCATCGAAAATACTGTGGTGACCTCTCTTTGTTTTTAGTTGAGTGTTTGCTTGAGCCCGAAGATTGTAAAAGTCCTTGCTTAGTCTACATAGTAAGTCTTCTTTCAAAGTCTTTCAGTTTCTAGTCTGTAATAGTTTTAATGATAACCTTGTTTACTTCCTTACTTTATTCTCTGACTTCTATTTGCTTAAAACCTAAGTATCTTTCTCTAAATCTCTCTTATCCTTTTCTCTAAATGGCACTTCGGTCCTTGTCTCTACTATACCCGATGGAGGGTTCTTTGAGATTGACCGCGAAGTTTGGTTTAGGGTTTAGGGTTTAGGGTTTAGGGTTTAGGGTTTAGGGTTTAGGGTTTAGGGTTTAGGGTTTAGGGTTTAGGGTTTAGGGTTTACAAGGCACACACAAAGAAAATGGTATCAAAGCCAAGTTCGGCTCATTGGGATGTCTAGAACTACTCTGCATGACACAGTAGACCCAATTTCAGAGGAAATTCGTAGACAAAGCAGACTAGTTTTACACCAGTTAGAAAGACATGAAGGACTTATAGAAAACATCAAAGACGAGTGCGAAAAAGATAATATAGAACTCTTTAGAAACATTCATCAAGCTAATCATACCCTAGAACAACTACATAAGACTGTAGTAAACCAAGAGAGCACCCTTTGTTATCAGATCTCACAATTAGAATTAAAAGTTCAGAAAATTTCTGAAAAAGTTCAGACAATACTAGACATCTTACAACGAAAATTGTAAAGATGAGTTTTTCAGAAAAAGTACAAAAACGAGTAATTTCTAGTATTGATGCTGAAGCTGTAACTTTTACTACTAAGTGTGAATCAACCTCTGAGAGTTTAACTAAGATAGTTTCTCAGAACAACTGGTTAATAGCAGGAATCCAAGAAATGGAAACCAACTTTTCCAAAAGAATGGAAAAAGTAGAAATCCAAATTCAAGAGTTAAGAAAAACTCTAGAACCCGAGGAAGTAACAGCCCCTAAACAGAAATTAAAAAGAAAATTGTCTTATTTTTCTGAAGAAGAAGAAATAGAAGACATTTCTACTGGCTGTCCGGCATTTTCAAGAGAAAACCTAAAAATGCTAAGAATCCTAACTCACTCAAAATCAAACCATCACATGACCATAAATGCGGCAGAATATGAGTTAGAGCAAGTAGAAAAGAATGTGCAAAATTTTCAGGTTCCTCGATTTGCTTGGAAAGAACTATACCATCTTAGCTCTCTGCAATTTAGACAAAAGTATTATCTAAAATGCGTAGAAGAATCTATATCCTTGACCAATGAAGAACATATGGTCCCTCTATTTACCAAGAGTGTAATAGATGAAGGAAAACAAAAAGGATTTAGATTTATACACATGGCCGCTATCCAGGTAGTCATAAAGATTATGGCTAGAAAAAATCTAGGAGGACGAGTCCTAGCCGTGGTACAAGATAGACGGCTGACAAATTTTAGACAAAGCCTAGTAGGCGCCATTGAATCTTCTGGAGATACAGGAGTAATATTTTTCAGCGTCTTCCCAGACTACATGATAGACATAGGAGATACTATGGAATCATTACATCTGAGAGTTCAATCTCAAGGCTTTAGTTTTAGGCCTGGAACAAAAGGATTGTGTGTTCAATATAACATGTATTACAAGATGATGAACTCCTCAGAACCAAGAGGAAAATTGTCACAAAAGGAAGACAATGATGTTACTACAATGATTAAAGCCAGTTCGGCTAATAGTATTCAAAGAGCAGAAAAAATTAAATGGGGAGACATTCATTTTCCTAAAGAATGGGAAATAATGGAAGAAAAAGTCAAGGATGAAACAAGTAACATCTCTGCAATCCAATACAAGCTAGATGGCAGGATAATTCTAAAATTCAATCATTCTCCTACCATAGAAGAACCGAGAACATCTTCTGCCGAAGAAACAAGAAGAAGAAAATCTTTAATGGAAAGATCCAATTGTAAGATGGTCCGATCCATGACATATGAGGAATATGTCCAGGAATTTGAGACTACTGAGAGACCAGAAAGGTTGAACGAATTAGTCAAAATTCTGGCAAATTGGAAAATTGAACCAGAAGTTCAAAATTTGAAGGTTACTGGAGAATCAAGTAACCATCTCTTTCTCGATGATCTACACAAAAAGACTCGAGAAGATGAAAGAAGCTTTAGAGATTGGAACTTTAGTGATCCAGAGAACAATGAGAGAAGAGGAAAACAAATTAGAATCAACAAACATAATGGGAATAATCTTTTTGTGGAAACCTCTTGCAATAAATTAGAACCCATCAGCACAGCAGGACACTATCTTGATCTAGATAAATGTCCCAACATATCAGAAATAATTAATGCTTGGGGAGATTCAATGAACATTGTTCGAAGTTCCAACCCAGAATGGAGTTTTACTCAGTATAGAAGATATATAGAGAAAACTCTAAAAGGAATCGTCGGTGATTTTTGGAAAAGGCACCGACAGACATGTGCTGAGTGCGTCCAAGCTAACGCTGTTGGAGAACCCAGAGAATGGACCCAACACATGTTAAAAATCATTAGAAGAGAATTTGGGGGCATAGAAGCTGAGCAAGATGCTCGAATGAAAGAGATAGCGAAAAGCAAATTAACAAATCTAGCCATCTGTGATCTCAGATACCTAGAAGAATACGAAATGGAATTCAAAAGGTATTTCTATCAGGCAGGTTTAGAAAATGATGAGAATGCTAAGAATATGTATTTTCATAAACTTCCCTATCCTCTCGGAGTAAAGATACAGCAGGATTATGAAAAGAATCCTGACACAAACCAAAGACTAAATACCCTAGGGGAAAGAATTCTCTTTGTGCATCATGCTTTAAGGAACCTCTGCATAGAAAGAAAATCTCAGAAAATCTCTAGAAGACAACTAAAAGGTTTTCCTGGGATATGTGAACTAATGCATGACATGCCATCTCAATACGGATGTCATCAAAAATATAAAAGAAAAGCCCGAAGAAAAGGGAGTTTCAGGCATTTCAAGGAAAGAAACAGATTTTTTAGGAAAAGTAAAACTTGGAAAAGAAGAAAACAATTTCCAAGAAAACCATACTTTAAAAAGAAAAGTAAAAATGACAAATCAAAAGATAAGCAAAATTGCACCTGCTTTATTTGTCACGAAGAAGGACATTTTGCTAATAAATGTCCTAATCGAGGAAAGATGCAAAATACCAAGATGGTACAAATCCTCGAACAAATGCCTACAGAATATTTTGAAAATTTTAAAATAATTCAAGATGAAGAGTCGGATACGGAATCCGAGGTCTTTTCATTACTAAGTAGTAATGACGAAGAAGACGAATCATCTGATACGGACTCGAATGTAGAAAATCTGATGATGATCACTGCTAACCCCCTTCCCAATATCATTCAGATTAACAACAGATGGATGAGAAGAATCATCTATGATCCTCCTTTAGATCCTTGTATGGAATATGACTACCCTAGTTGGGAAGAAATTCCAGCACCACAAGCTACTCAGATCGAAGCAGGAGTACTGCTCGAATCCGCCAAACCATTTACCTCTAAGCATAGCATTTACATTGAAACAAGAGTCAGTGTACGGGGATATCATCGATACACCCTCAATGCTTATGTTGATACCGGAGCCGGATTTAACATGATGTTAAAACATGCTCTTCCAAATCATATGTGGAAAAAGGCTCCTATTCCACTCGAAGCGGTTATGGCCAATACTGATACCAGCAGACTCGAGTATGTGGCTCATAATATTCATATCTTTATCTCTGGAAAAGAGTTCCTTATTGATAAAGTTTGGCAGACAGATATCAAAGGCCAACCTGACCTCCTTCTTGGGAATAATTTCATACAAACCTATGAACCTTTTGTTCAAACCAAGAACACTGTCCAATTCACCCTTCCAAATGGACTCCCAGTCACGGTTGATAAGGTTCGCAATGCTTATGCTCATGCCTTTGAACCTGCTTTTCTTGAAACCTTCAAGAAACCACCCTCAGAGTGCCCAGACGAGAAGCCTGGTGGACCTTCTATCCTTTTCAAAACTCCCATGCGTACTCTGCTGACAAATTGTGAAGAAGTTCACATCAGAAATTGGAGCAGCGACAGCGAAATCAGTGAAGACGAAGAAAGAGTACTTCCTCTTCCAGAAAAATGGAGCAAAGACAAAGACTCTTGGCAAAAAGAAATAGAGATCATTAATCTCTACTACAAAAATTTAAAAAGAATCAAATCTAATGAGATAGAAAAGACCCTTTCCATTGAAGAAATCAAAGCATTATTAAGAAAGAATCTTGATAATAATCCACTCAAACTATGGGAAAAAGACCAAGCCAAGTGTGAAATACTCTTAAAAGATCCTGAAAAGATTATTAGGGTCAAACCCATGCAATATTCTCCTCAAGATAGAGAAGAATTTGATCAACAAGTCACCGAATTACTTGTTCAAGGACTAATAAAACCGAGTAATAGTCCTCATAGCAGTCCTGCTTTCATGGTAAGAAATCATGCAGAACAGGTCAGGAAGAAACCAAGAATGGTCATAAATTATAAAAAATTAAATAGCTTCACCATAAGAGATGGATACTTTCTTCCCAACAAAGAATCCCTTATTAAAGAAGTACAAGAAAAGACTATCTTTAGTAAGTTTGACTGTAAATCCGGATACTGGCAAATAAAAATGGAAGAGGACAGTATACCTCTAACAGCTTTCAGTACTCCTCAAGGGCAATACGAATGGTTGGTAATGCCTTTTGGGCTAACCAATGCACCTCAAATTTTCCAAAGAAGAATGGATAATATTTTCAAAAAACATCATGAATATTGCCTTGTTTATGTTGATGATATTATTGTTTTTAGTAAAACAAAAAAGGAACATAAACAGCATTTAGCAAAGATTGCTAAAGAAATCAGAAACCATGGCATAATGATCTCTGAAAAGAAGATGGAACTGGAAGTTGAACGCATCAACTTTCTAGGCATGATTATTAACAAGGGAGAAATAGAATTACAAAATCATGTTATAGAAAAAATAAATCTCTTTCCAGATCACCTCAGGGATAAATTACAAGTCCAAAGATTTTTGGGATGCATCAATTATGTCCGAACATTTATTCCAAAAATAGCTCAGATAGCTCAAACCTTACAAAATAAGGTTAAGAAAGACTATAAATGGGTCTTTACAGAAGAAGATGCTGCTATAGTTCGGAGGATTCAATACTTATGTAAGAATCTTCCCAAACTAGAACTTCCAAGAGAGGAAGATGAAGTTATTCTTGAAACTGATGCCTCTGAATCCCATTGGGCAGGAGTATTAAAAGCAATTAATCACTCCAAAGAAAAGATTGAAAAAATTTGTGGCTATTCCTCCGGAACATTTAAAAAGCATGAAAAGAATTATTGTGCCTTAGAAAAAGAAATCCTGGCCATAAAACAAGGAATGACAAGTTTCAAAATCCATTTATTACCACGTATATTTCTTGTGAGATCTGACTCAAATTTTGCAGGATTTCTCAAATCAGATTTACACAAAGCCATGAATCAGGCCAAAATGAGGCGATGGCAAGCCTGGTTTTCAGAATGGAACTTCAAGGTGGAACATGTTAAGGGAATAGAAAACAGCCTTCCTGATGCCCTAACCAGAGAAATGATTTTTATGATGCAGGAAATGAAAGGAAGAAAAGAGAAGGGCAAGATGACCCAAGATGAGCAAAACGCTCAGGTGATATATGGATATACAAACACCATCTGGAATGCTATAGCAGGCCTTCAAGAAGAAAGACCTTGCCCAAACATGCCAGAAAAGCTAGCTATCGATTCACTAAAGAATAGTGTTCGCCTAGTTGAGCATAACTTTACCTTCACCCCTCAGAAGGCAAACAAATATCTAAAGAGGGAACAAAGGGAGGCTACTTTTGATAATTTCAGTAGCATAACCCTAAGTGAATCTGAAATTATCTCAACCCATTCCGACAAGACTGTTCGGATGCAGCTGGAAAAATATTTACAGGAACTTCCAAGCGAAATTGTTACAAATATTTTTAAAAAGGTAACCACTGATGAAGCTGCCTGGTACTCCTTGTTCCTAGGAGTACAATGTATCACCATACAGACAAGATTGCCTGGATGGGGAGGATTCGGTACCTATTGCGATAAAAGATTTACCGCTTTAGATGTCCTGATGCACAAGATGCTGCCATCAGAGTTTGGAGAATTATTTGAAGCAGGAATAATACAAAGAACGAACTTCGTCAAAACAGAGAAATATTACAATTTCCTTCCAATATGCATTCACCGAGCCCTTGCTCTTTGGTTCACCAAAAACCCCTCGGCTAAGACCGTGGTAGCAGATATCACCTCGGTTATTCCAGAATGGGAAGAAATAGAAAATGATCAAGGAGATAAAGAAGTCTTTTATTATCCGAGTTATCATTATATCGAGCTTAAAAGAAGAGACGAAGAATTGTCTGTCCTTCGCCCTGCTGAAAAGATCCCTGAATGGATCACCGATGACGAAGAAGCCATCAGAATTCGTCTGACCCTTCAAGATATAAGGGCCCAACAATTTTGGAATCTAAGCCAGATTCTCTCTCGTAACCTCACCATTATTGGAGGAGATGAAAGGATCCTTGTTTCTTATAAGGATAAAGAAGGTCAATTTGAAAACCAAAGTCATCTACTTCAACAGCTCAGAACAGCTTTGCTAGAGCAAAAAATAATGGCATCCGATTTTGTGAAAATAGAATCTATGCTAGATGCTAACCCTGATCCAGATCTAGGACCATGCCTAGAAAATAATGAAGATGGGAACGACTTTTTCAATGATTTAGACAGCACAGGCTGGGAAAATTATGAAAACCAGCTGGACCGCGAAAAAGAGACCGCCCCATGTGATAAACTTTGCAAAAGTCAAAAAGGAAGCTGTCTATTCCATCAGGTCACTATTCATCTCATCAAGAAGTGCCAGCTGTCCAACCAACTCTCCCACTTGCACGGATCTTATCTTTTAGTTGTAAATTATTATGAAAAGTTTGGAGTCCAGGGTCTTTAAATAGTCAGAAGCTTGAAGGAGAAGGCATCGAAAATACTGTGGTGACCTCTCTTTGTTTTTAGTTGAGTGTTTGCTTGAGCCCGAAGATTGTAAAAGTCCTTGCTTAGTCTACATAGTAAGTCTTCTTTCAAAGTCTTTCAGTTTCTAGTCTGTAATAGTTTTAATGATAACCTTGTTTACTTCCTTACTTTATTCTCTGACTTCTATTTGCTTAAAACCTAAGTATCTTTCTCTAAATCTCTCTTATCCTTTTCTCTAAATGGCACTTCGGTCCTTGTCTCTACTATACCCGATGGAGGGTTCTTTGAGATTGACCGCGAAGTTTGGTTTAGGGTTTAGGGTTTAGGGTTTAGGGTTTAGGGTTTAGGGTTTAGGGTTTAGGGTTTAGGGTTTAGGGTTTAGGGTTTAGGGTTTAGGGTTTAGGGTTTAGGGTTTAGGGTTTAGGGTTTAGGGTTTAGGGTTTAGGGTTTAGGGTTTAGGGTTTAGGGTTTAGGGTTTAGGGTTTAGGGTTTAGGGTTTAGGGTTTAGGGTTTAGGGTTTAGGGTTTAGGGTTTAGGGTTTAGGGTTTAGGGTTTAGGGTTTAGGGTTTAGGGTTTAGGGTTTAGGGTTTAGGGTTTAGGGTTTAGGGTTTAGGGTTTAGGGTTTAGGGTTTAGGGTTTAGGGTTTAGGGTTTAGGGTTTAGGGTTTAGGGTTTAGGGTTTAGGGTTTAGGGTTTAGGGTTTAGGGTTTAGGGTTTAGGGTTTAGGGTTTAGGGTTTACAAGGCACACACAAAGAAAATGGTATCAGAGCCAAGTTCGGCTCATTGGGATGTCTAGAACTACTCTGCATGACACAGTAGACCCAATTTCAGAGGAAATTCGTAGACAAAGCAGACTAGTTTTACACCAGTTAGAAAGACATGAAGGACTTATAGAAAACATCAAAGACGAGTGCGAAAAAGATAATATAGAACTCTTTAGAAACATTCATCAAGCTAATCATACCCTAGAACAACTACATAAGACTGTAGTAAACCAAGAGAGCACCCTTTGTTATCAGATCTCACAATTAGAATTAAAAGTTCAGAAAATTTCTGAAAAAGTTCAGACAATACTAGACATCTTACAACGAAAATTGTAAAGATGAGTTTTTCAGAAAAAGTACAAAAACGAGTAATTTCTAGTATTGGTGCTGAAGCTGTAACTTTTACTACTAAGTGTGAATCAACCTCTGAGAGTTTAACTAAGATAGTTTCTCAGAACAACTGGTTAATAGCAGGAATCCAAGAAATGGAAACCAACTTTTCCAAAAGAATGGAAAAAGTAGAAATCCAAATTCAAGAGTTAAGAAAAACTCTAGAACCCGAGGAAGTAACAGCCCCTAAACAGAAATTAAAAAGAAAATTGTCTTATTTTTCTGAAGAAGAAGAAATAGAAGACATTTCTACTGGCTGTCCGGCATTTTCAAGAGAAAACCTAAAAATGCTAAGAATCCTAACTCACTCAAAATCAAACCATCACATGACCATAAATGCGGCAGAATATGAGTTAGAGCAAGTAGAAAAGAATGTGCAAAATTTTCAGGTTCCTCGATTTGCTTGGAAAGAACTATACCATCTTAGCTCTCTGCAATTTAGACAAAAGTATTATCTAAAATGCGTAGAAGAATCTATATCCTTGACCAATGAAGAACATATGGTCCCTCTATTTACCAAGAGTGTAATAGATGAAGGAAAACAAAAAGGATTTAGATTTATACACATGGCCGCTATCCAGGTAGTCATAAAGATTATGGCTAGAAAAAATCTAGGAGGACGAGTCCTAGCCGTGGTACAAGATAGACGGCTGACAAATTTTAGACAAAGCCTAGTAGGCGCCATTGAATCTTCTGGAGATACAGGAGTAATATTTTTCAGCGTCTTCCCAGACTACATGATAGACATAGGAGATACTATGGAATCATTACATCTGAGAGTTCAATCTCAAGGCTTTAGTTTTAGGCCTGGAACAAAAGGATTGTGTGTTCAATATAACATGTATTACAAGATGATGAACTCCTCAGAACCAAGAGGAAAATTGTCACAAAAGGAAGACAATGATGTTACTACAATGATTAAAGCCAGTTCGGCTAATAGTATTCAAAGAGCAGAAAAAATTAAATGGGGAGACATTCATTTTCCTAAAGAATGGGAAATAATGGAAGAAAAAGTCAAGGATGAAACAAGTAACATCTCTGCAATCCAATACAAGCTAGATGGCAGGATAATTCTAAAATTCAATCATTCTCCTACCATAGAAGAACCGAGAACATCTTCTGCCGAAGAAACAAGAAGAAGAAAATCTTTAATGGAAAGATCCAATTGTAAGATGGTCCGATCCATGACATATGAGGAATATGTCCAGGAATTTGAGACTACTGAGAGACCAGAAAGGTTGAACGAATTAGTCAAAATTCTGGCAAATTGGAAAATTGAACCAGAAGTTCAAAATTTGAAGGTTACTGGAGAATCAAGTAACCATCTCTTTCTCGATGATCTACACAAAAAGACTCGAGAAGATGAAAGAAGCTTTAGAGATTGGAACTTTAGTGATCCAGAGAACAATGAGAGAAGAGGAAAACAAATTAGAATCAACAAACATAATGGGAATAATCTTTTTGTGGAAACCTCTTGCAATAAATTAGAACCCATCAGCACAGCAGGACACTATCTTGATCTAGATAAATGTCCCAACATATCAGAAATAATTAATGCTTGGGGAGATTCAATGAACATTGTTCGAAGTTCCAACCCAGAATGGAGTTTTACTCAGTATAGAAGATATATAGAGAAAACTCTAAAAGGAATCGTCGGTGATTTTTGGAAAAGGCACCGACAGACATGTGCTGAGTGCGTCCAAGCTAACGCTGTTGGAGAACCCAGAGAATGGACCCAACACATGTTAAAAATCATTAGAAGAGAATTTGGGGGCATAGAAGCTGAGCAAGATGCTCGAATGAAAGAGATAGCGAAAAGCAAATTAACAAATCTAGCCATCTGTGATCTCAGATACCTAGAAGAATACGAAATGGAATTCAAAAGGTATTTCTATCAGGCAGGTTTAGAAAATGATGAGAATGCTAAGAATATGTATTTTCATAAACTTCCCTATCCTCTCGGAGTAAAGATACAGCAGGATTATGAAAAGAATCCTGACACAAACCAAAGACTAAATACCCTAGGGGAAAGAATTCTCTTTGTGCATCATGCTTTAAGGAACCTCTGCATAGAAAGAAAATCTCAGAAAATCTCTAGAAGACAACTAAAAGGTTTTCCTGGGATATGTGAACTAATGCATGACATGCCATCTCAATACGGATGTCATCAAAAATATAAAAGAAAAGCCCGAAGAAAAGGGAGTTTCAGGCATTTCAAGGAAAGAAACAGATTTTTTAGGAAAAGTAAAACTTGGAAAAGAAGAAAACAATTTCCAAGAAAACCATACTTTAAAAAGAAAAGTAAAAATGACAAATCAAAAGATAAGCAAAATTGCACCTGCTTTATTTGTCACGAAGAAGGACATTTTGCTAATAAATGTCCTAATCGAGGAAAGATGCAAAATACCAAGATGGTACAAATCCTCGAACAAATGCCTACAGAATATTTTGAAAATTTTAAAATAATTCAAGATGAAGAGTCGGATACGGAATCCGAGGTCTTTTCATTACTAAGTAGTAATGACGAAGAAGACGAATCATCTGATACGGACTCGAATGTAGAAAATCTGATGATGATCACTGCTAACCCCCTTCCCAATATCATTCAGATTAACAACAGATGGATGAGAAGAATCATCTATGATCCTCCTTTAGATCCTTGTATGGAATATGACTACCCTAGTTGGGAAGAAATTCCAGCACCACAAGCTACTCAGATCGAAGCAGGAGTACTGCTCGAATCCGCCAAACCATTTACCTCTAAGCATAGCATTTACATTGAAACAAGAGTCAGTGTACGGGGATATCATCGATACACCCTCAATGCTTATGTTGATACCGGAGCCGGATTTAACATGATGTTAAAACATGCTCTTCCAAATCATATGTGGAAAAAGGCTCCTATTCCACTCGAAGCGGTTATGGCCAATACTGATACCAGCAGACTCGAGTATGTGGCTCATAATATTCATATCTTTATCTCTGGAAAAGAGTTCCTTATTGATAAAGTTTGGCAGACAGATATCAAAGGCCAACCTGACCTCCTTCTTGGGAATAATTTCATACAAACCTATGAACCTTTTGTTCAAACCAAGAACACTGTCCAATTCACCCTTCCAAATGGACTCCCAGTCACGGTTGATAAGGTTCGCAATGCTTATGCTCATGCCTTTGAACCTGCTTTTCTTGAAACCTTCAAGAAACCACCCTCAGAGTGCCCAGACGAGAAGCCTGGTGGACCTTCTATCCTTTTCAAAACTCCCATGCGTACTCTGCTGACAAATTGTGAAGAAGTTCACATCAGAAATTGGAGCAGCGACAGCGAAATCAGTGAAGACGAAGAAAGAGTACTTCCTCTTCCAGAAAAAGAAGTTCACATCAGAAATTGGAGCAGCGACAGCGAAATCAGTGAAGACGAAGAAAGAGTACTTCCTCTTCCAGAAAAATGGAGCAAAGACAAAGACTCTTGGCAAAAAGAAATAGAGATCATTAATCTCTACTACAAAAATTTAAAAAGAATCAAATCTAATGAGATAGAAAAGACCCTTTCCATTGAAGAAATCAAAGCATTATTAAGAAAGAATCTTGATAATAATCCACTCAAACTATGGGAAAAAGACCAAGCCAAGTGTGAAATACTCTTAAAAGATCCTGAAAAGATTATTAGGGTCAAACCCATGCAATATTCTCCTCAAGATAGAGAAGAATTTGATCAACAAGTCACCGAATTACTTGTTCAAGGACTAATAAAACCGAGTAATAGTCCTCATAGCAGTCCTGCTTTCATGGTAAGAAATCATGCAGAACAGGTCAGGAAGAAACCAAGAATGGTCATAAATTATAAAAAATTAAATAGCTTCACCATAAGAGATGGATACTTTCTTCCCAACAAAGAATCCCTTATTAAAGAAGTACAAGAAAAGACTATCTTTAGTAAGTTTGACTGTAAATCCGGATACTGGCAAATAAAAATGGAAGAGGACAGTATACCTCTAACAGCTTTCAGTACTCCTCAAGGGCAATACGAATGGTTGGTAATGCCTTTTGGGCTAACCAATGCACCTCAAATTTTCCAAAGAAGAATGGATAATATTTTCAAAAAACATCATGAATATTGCCTTGTTTATGTTGATGATATTATTGTTTTTAGTAAAACAAAAAAGGAACATAAACAGCATATAGCAAAGATTGCTAAAGAAATCAGAAACCATGGCATAATGATCTCTGAAAAGAAGATGGAACTGGAAGTTGAACGCATCAACTTTCTAGGCATGATTATTAACAAGGGAGAAATAGAATTACAAAATCATGTTATAGAAAAAATAAATCTCTTTCCAGATCACCTCAGGGATAAATTACAAGTCCAAAGATTTTTGGGATGCATCAATTATGTCCGAACATTTATTCCAAAAATAGCTCAGATAGCTCAAACCTTACAAAATAAGGTTAAGAAAGACTATAAATGGGTCTTTACAGAAGAAGATGCTGCTATAGTTCGGAGGATTCAATACTTATGTAAGAATCTTCCCAAACTAGAACTTCCAAGAGAGGAAGATGAAGTTATTCTTGAAACTGATGCCTCTGAATCCCATTGGGCAGGAGTATTAAAAGCAATTAATCACTCCAAAGAAAAGATTGAAAAAATTTGTGGCTATTCCTCCGGAACATTTAAAAAGCATGAAAAGAATTATTGTGCCTTAGAAAAAGAAATCCTGGCCATAAAACAAGGAATGACAAGTTTCAAAATCCATTTATTACCACGTATATTTCTTGTGAGATCTGACTCAAATTTTGCAGGATTTCTCAAATCAGATTTACACAAAGCCATGAATCAGGCCAAAATGAGGCGATGGCAAGCCTGGTTTTCAGAATGGAACTTCAAGGTGGAACATGTTAAGGGAATAGAAAACAGCCTTCCTGATGCCCTAACCAGAGAAATGATTTTTATGATGCAGGAAATGAAAGGAAGAAAAGAGAAGGGCAAGATGACCCAAGATGAGCAAAACGCTCAGGTGATATATGGATATACAAACACCATCTGGAATGCTATAGCAGGCCTTCAAGAAGAAAGACCTTGCCCAAACATGCCAGAAAAGCTAGCTATCGATTCACTAAAGAATAGTGTTCGCCTAGTTGAGCATAACTTTACCTTCACCCCTCAGAAGGCAAACAAATATCTAAAGAGGGAACAAAGGGAGGCTACTTTTGATAATTTCAGTAGCATAACCCTAAGTGAATCTGAAATTATCTCAACCCATTCCGACAAGACTGTTCGGATGCAGCTGGAAAAATATTTACAGGAACTTCCAAGCGAAATTGTTACAAATATTTTTAAAAAGGTAACCACTGATGAAGCTGCCTGGTACTCCTTGTTCCTAGGAGTACAATGTATCACCATACAGACAAGATTGCCTGGATGGGGAGGATTCGGTACCTATTGCGATAAAAGATTTACCGCTTTAGATGTCCTGATGCACAAGATGCTGCCATCAGAGTTTGGAGAATTATTTGAAGCAGGAATAATACAAAGAACGAACTTCGTCAAAACAGAGAAATATTACAATTTCCTTCCAATATGCATTCACCGAGCCCTTGCTCTTTGGTTCACCAAAAACCCCTCGGCTAAGACCGTGGTAGCAGATATCACCTCGGTTATTCCAGAATGGGAAGAAATAGAAAATGATCAAGGAGATAAAGAAGTCTTTTATTATCCGAGTTATCATTATATCGAGCTTAAAAGAAGAGACGAAGAATTGTCTGTCCTTCGCCCTGCTGAAAAGATCCCTGAATGGATCACCGATGACGAAGAAGCCATCAGAATTCGTCTGACCCTTCAAGATATAAGGGCCCAACAATTTTGGAATCTAAGCCAGATTCTCTCTCGTAACCTCACCATTATTGGAGGAGATGAAAGGATCCTTGTTTCTTATAAGGATAAAGAAGGTCAATTTGAAAACCAAAGTCATCTACTTCAACAGCTCAGAACAGCTTTGCTAGAGCAAAAAATAATGGCATCCGATTTTGTGAAAATAGAATCTATGCTAGATGCTAACCCTGATCCAGATCTAGGACCATGCCTAGAAAATAATGAAGATGGGAACGACTTTTTCAATGATTTAGACAGCACAGGCTGGGAAAATTATGAAAACCAGCTGGACCGCTAAAAGGAGCCGCCTCAAGAGACAAAAGTCAGAAAAAGCATTTCTGTCATCATCTGCCAGCTAGAAAAAGAGACCGCCCCATGTGATAAACTTTGCAAAAGTCAAAAAGGAAGCTGTCTATTCCATCAGGTCACTATTCATCTCATCAAGAAGTGCCAGCTGTCCAACCAACTCTCCCACTTGCACGGATCTTATCTTTTAGTTGTAAATTATTATGAAAAGTTTGGAGTCCAGGGTCTTTAAATAGTCAGAAGCTTGAAGGAGAAGGCATCGAAAATACTGTGGTGACCTCTCTTTGTTTTTAGTTGAGTGTTTGCTTGAGCCCGAAGATTGTAAAAGTCCTTGCTTAGTCTACATAGTAAGTCTTCTTTCAAAGTCTTTCAGTTTCTAGTCTGTAATAGTTTTAATGATAACCTTGTTTACTTCCTTACTTTATTCTCTGACTTCTATTTGCTTAAAACCTAAGTATCTTTCTCTAAATCTCTCTTATCCTTTTCTCTAAATGGCACTTCGGTCCTTGTCTCTACTATACCCGATGGAGGGTTCTTTGAGATTGACCGCGAAGTTTGGTTTAGGGTTTAGGGTTTAGGGTTTAGGGTTTAGGGTTTAGGGTTTAGGGTTTAGGGTTTAGGGTTTAGGGTTTGAACGAATTAGTCAAAATTCTGGCAAATTGGAAAGGTTTAGGGTTTAGGGTTTAGGGTTTAGGGTTTAGGGTTTAGGGTTTAGGGTTTAGGGTTTAGGGTTTAGGGTTTAGGGTTTAGGGTTTAGGGTTTAGGGTTTAGGGTTTAGGGTTTAGGGTTTAGGGTTTAGGGTTTAGGGTTTAGGGTTTAGGGTTTAGGGTTTAGGGTTTAGGGTTTAGGGTTTAGGGTTTAGGGTTTAGGGTTTAGGGTTTAGGGTTTAGGGTTTAGGGTTTAGGGTTTAGGGTTTAGGGTTTAGGGTTTAGGGTTTAGGGTTTAGGGTTTAGGGTTTAGGGTTTAGGGTTTAGGGTTTAGGGTTTAGGGTTTAGGGTTTAGGGTTTAGGGTTTAGGGTTTAGGGTTTAGGGTTTAGGGTTTAGGGTTTAGGGTTTAGGGTTTAGGGTTTAGGGTTTAGGGTTTAGGGTTTAGGGTTTAGGGTTTAGGGTTTAGGGTTTAGGGTTTAGGGTTTAGGGTTTAGGGTTTAGGGTTTAGGGTTTAGGGTTTAGGGTTTAGGGTTTAGGGTTTAGGGTTTAGGGTTTAGGGTTTAGGGTTTAGGGTTTAGGGTTTAGGGTTTAGGGTTTAGGGTTTAGGGTTTAGGGTTTAGGGTTTAGGGTTTAGGGTTTAGGGTTTAGGGTTTAGGGTTTAGGGTTTAGGGTTTAGGGTTTAGGGTTTAGGGTTTAGGGTTTAGGGTTTAGGGTTTAGGGTTTAGGGTTTAGGGTTTAGGGTTTAGGGTTTAGGGTTTAGGGTTTAGGGTTTAGGGTTTAGGGTTTAGGGTTTAGGGTTTAGGGTTTAGGGTTTAGGGTTTAGGGTTTAGGGTTTAGGGTTTAGGGTTTAGGGTTTAGGGTTTAGGGTTTAGGGTTTAGGGTTTAGGGTTTAGGGTTTAGGGTTTAGGGTTTAGGGTTTAGGGTTTAGGGTTTAGGGTTTAGGGTTTAGGGTTTAGGGTTTAGGGTTTAGGGTTTAGGGTTTAGGGTTTAGGGTTTAGGGTTTAGGGTTTAGGGTTTAGGGTTTAGGGTTTAGGGTTTAGGGTTTAGGGTTTAGGGTTTAGGGTTTAGGGTTTAGGGTTTAGGGTTTAGGGTTTAGGGTTTAGGGTTTAGGGTTTAGGGTTTAGGGTTTAGGGTTTAGGGTTTAGGGTTTAGGGTTTAGGGTTTAGGGTTTAGGGTTTAGGGTTTAGGGTTTAGGGTTTAGGGTTTAGGGTTTAGGGTTTAGGGTTTAGGGTTTAGGGTTTAGGGTTTAGGGTTTAGGGTTTAGGGTTTAGGGTTTAGGGTTTAGGGTTTAGGGTTTAGGGTTTAGGGTTTAGGGTTTAGGGTTTAGGGTTTAGGGTTTAGGGTTTAGGGTTTAGGGTTTAGGGTTTAGGGTTTAGGGTTTAGGGTTTAGGGTTTAGGGTTTAGGGTTTAGGGTTTAGGGTTTAGGGTTTAGGGTTTAGGGTTTAGGGTTTAGGGTTTAGGGTTTAGGGTTTAGGGTTTAGGGTTTAGGGTTTAGGGTTTAGGGTTTAGGGTTTAGGGTTTAGGGTTTAGGGTTTAGGGTTTAGGGTTTAGGGTTTAGGGTTTAGGGTTTAGGGTTTAGGGTTTAGGGTTTAGGGTTTAGGGTTTAGGGTTTAGGGTTTAGGGTTTAGGGTTTAGGGTTTAGGGTTTAGGGTTTAGGGTTTAGGGTTTAGGGTTTAGGGTTTAGGGTTTAGGGTTTAGGGTTTAGGGTTTAGGGTTTAGGGTTTAGGGTTTAGGGTTTAGGGTTTAGGGTTTAGGGTTTAGGGTTTAGGGTTTAGGGTTTAGGGTTTAGGGTTTAGGGTTTAGGGTTTAGGGTTTAGGGTTTAGGGTTTAGGGTTTAGGGTTTAGGGTTTAGGGTTTAGGGTTTAGGGTTTAGGGTTTAGGGTTTAGGGTTTAGGGTTTAGGGTTTAGGGTTTAGGGTTTAGGGTTTAGGGTTTAGGGTTTAGGGTTTAGGGTTTAGGGTTTAGGGTTTAGGGTTTAGGGTTTAGGGTTTAGGGTTTAGGGTTTAGGGTTTAGGGTTTAGGGTTTAGGGTTTAGGGTTTAGGGTTTAGGGTTTAGGGTTTAGGGTTTAGGGTTTAGGGTTTAGGGTTTAGGGTTTAGGGTTTAGGGTTTAGGGTTTAGGGTTTAGGGTTTAGGGTTTAGGGTTTAGGGTTTAGGGTTTAGGGTTTAGGGTTTAGGGTTTAGGGTTTAGGGTTTAGGGTTTAGGGTTTAGGGTTTAGGGTTTAGGGTTTAGGGTTTAGGGTTTAGGGTTTAGGGTTTAGGGTTTAGGGTTTAGGGTTTAGGGTTTAGGGTTTAGGGTTTAGGGTTTAGGGTTTAGGGTTTAGGGTTTAGGGTTTAGGGTTTAGGGTTTAGGGTTTAGGGTTTAGGGTTTAGGGTTTAGGGTTTAGGGTTTAGGGTTTAGGGTTTAGGGTTTAGGGTTTAGGGTTTAGGGTTTAGGGTTTAGGGTTTAGGGTTTAGGGTTTAGGGTTTAGGGTTTAGGGTTTAGGGTTTAGGGTTTAGGGTTTAGGGTTTAGGGTTTAGGGTTTAGGGTTTAGGGTTTAGGGTTTAGGGTTTACAAGGCACACACAAAGAAAATGGTATCAGAGCCAAGTTCGGCTCATTGGGATGTCTAGAACTACTCTGCATGACACAGTAGACCCAATTTCAGAGGAAATTCGTAGACAAAGCAGACTAGTTTTACACCAGTTAGAAAGACATGAAGGACTTATAGAAAACATCAAAGACGAGTGCGAAAAAGATAATATAGAACTCTTTAGAAACATTCATCAAGCTAATCATACCCTAGAACAACTACATAAGACTGTAGTAAACCAAGAGAGCACCCTTTGTTATCAGATCTCACAATTAGAATTAAAAGTTCAGAAAATTTCTGAAAAAGTTCAGACAATACTAGACATCTTACAACGAAAATTGTAAAGATGAGTTTTTCAGAAAAAGTACAAAAACGAGTAATTTCTAGTATTGGTGCTGAAGCTGTAACTTTTACTACTAAGTGTGAATCAACCTCTGAGAGTTTAACTAAGATAGTTTCTCAGAACAACTGGTTAATAGCAGGAATCCAAGAAATGGAAACCAACTTTTCCAAAAGAATGGAAAAAGTAGAAATCCAAATTCAAGAGTTAAGAAAAACTCTAGAACCCGAGGAAGTAACAGCCCCTAAACAGAAATTAAAAAGAAAATTGTCTTATTTTTCTGAAGAAGAAGAAATAGAAGACATTTCTACTGGCTGTCCGGCATTTTCAAGAGAAAACCTAAAAATGCTAAGAATCCTAACTCACTCAAAATCAAACCATCACATGACCATAAATGCGGCAGAATATGAGTTAGAGCAAGTAGAAAAGAATGTGCAAAATTTTCAGGTTCCTCGATTTGCTTGGAAAGAACTATACCATCTTAGCTCTCTGCAATTTAGACAAAAGTATTATCTAAAATGCGTAGAAGAATCTATATCCTTGACCAATGAAGAACATATGGTCCCTCTATTTACCAAGAGTGTAATAGATGAAGGAAAACAAAAAGGATTTAGATTTATACACATGGCCGCTATCCAGGTAGTCATAAAGATTATGGCTAGAAAAAATCTAGGAGGACGAGTCCTAGCCGTGGTACAAGATAGACGGCTGACAAATTTTAGACAAAGCCTAGTAGGCGCCATTGAATCTTCTGGAGATACAGGAGTAATATTTTTCAGCGTCTTCCCAGACTACATGATAGACATAGGAGATACTATGGAATCATTACATCTGAGAGTTCAATCTCAAGGCTTTAGTTTTAGGCCTGGAACAAAAGGATTGTGTGTTCAATATAACATGTATTACAAGATGATGAACTCCTCAGAACCAAGAGGAAAATTGTCACAAAAGGAAGACAATGATGTTACTACAATGATTAAAGCCAGTTCGGCTAATAGTATTCAAAGAGCAGAAAAAATTAAATGGGGAGACATTCATTTTCCTAAAGAATGGGAAATAATGGAAGAAAAAGTCAAGGATGAAACAAGTAACATCTCTGCAATCCAATACAAGCTAGATGGCAGGATAATTCTAAAATTCAATCATTCTCCTACCATAGAAGAACCGAGAACATCTTCTGCCGAAGAAACAAGAAGAAGAAAATCTTTAATGGAAAGATCCAATTGTAAGATGGTCCGATCCATGACATATGAGGAATATGTCCAGGAATTTGAGACTACTGAGAGACCAGAAAGGTTGAACGAATTAGTCAAAATTCTGGCAAATTGGAAAATTGAACCAGAAGTTCAAAATTTGAAGGTTACTGGAGAATCAAGTAACCATCTCTTTCTCGATGATCTACACAAAAAGACTCGAGAAGATGAAAGAAGCTTTAGAGATTGGAACTTTAGTGATCCAGAGAACAATGAGAGAAGAGGAAAACAAATTAGAATCAACAAACATAATGGGAATAATCTTTTTGTGGAAACCTCTTGCAATAAATTAGAACCCATCAGCACAGCAGGACACTATCTTGATCTAGATAAATGTCCCAACATATCAGAAATAATTAATGCTTGGGGAGATTCAATGAACATTGTTCGAAGTTCCAACCCAGAATGGAGTTTTACTCAGTATAGAAGATATATAGAGAAAACTCTAAAAGGAATCGTCGGTGATTTTTGGAAAAGGCACCGACAGACATGTGCTGAGTGCGTCCAAGCTAACGCTGTTGGAGAACCCAGAGAATGGACCCAACACATGTTAAAAATCATTAGAAGAGAATTTGGGGGCATAGAAGCTGAGCAAGATGCTCGAATGAAAGAGATAGCGAAAAGCAAATTAACAAATCTAGCCATCTGTGATCTCAGATACCTAGAAGAATACGAAATGGAATTCAAAAGGTATTTCTATCAGGCAGGTTTAGAAAATGATGAGAATGCTAAGAATATGTATTTTCATAAACTTCCCTATCCTCTCGGAGTAAAGATACAGCAGGATTATGAAAAGAATCCTGACACAAACCAAAGACTAAATACCCTAGGGGAAAGAATTCTCTTTGTGCATCATGCTTTAAGGAACCTCTGCATAGAAAGAAAATCTCAGAAAATCTCTAGAAGACAACTAAAAGGTTTTCCTGGGATATGTGAACTAATGCATGACATGCCATCTCAATACGGATGTCATCAAAAATATAAAAGAAAAGCCCGAAGAAAAGGGAGTTTCAGGCATTTCAAGGAAAGAAACAGATTTTTTAGGAAAAGTAAAACTTGGAAAAGAAGAAAACAATTTCCAAGAAAACCATACTTTAAAAAGAAAAGTAAAAATGACAAATCAAAAGATAAGCAAAATTGCACCTGCTTTATTTGTCACGAAGAAGGACATTTTGCTAATAAATGTCCTAATCGAGGAAAGATGCAAAATACCAAGATGGTACAAATCCTCGAACAAATGCCTACAGAATATTTTGAAAATTTTAAAATAATTCAAGATGAAGAGTCGGATACGGAATCCGAGGTCTTTTCATTACTAAGTAGTAATGACGAAGAAGACGAATCATCTGATACGGACTCGAATGTAGAAAATCTGATGATGATCACTGCTAACCCCCTTCCCAATATCATTCAGATTAACAACAGATGGATGAGAAGAATCATCTATGATCCTCCTTTAGATCCTTGTATGGAATATGACTACCCTAGTTGGGAAGAAATTCCAGCACCACAAGCTACTCAGATCGAAGCAGGAGTACTGCTCGAATCCGCCAAACCATTTACCTCTAAGCATAGCATTTACATTGAAACAAGAGTCAGTGTACGGGGATATCATCGATACACCCTCAATGCTTATGTTGATACCGGAGCCGGATTTAACATGATGTTAAAACATGCTCTTCCAAATCATATGTGGAAAAAGGCTCCTATTCCACTCGAAGCGGTTATGGCCAATACTGATACCAGCAGACTCGAGTATGTGGCTCATAATATTCATATCTTTATCTCTGGAAAAGAGTTCCTTATTGATAAAGTTTGGCAGACAGATATCAAAGGCCAACCTGACCTCCTTCTTGGGAATAATTTCATACAAACCTATGAACCTTTTGTTCAAACCAAGAACACTGTCCAATTCACCCTTCCAAATGGACTCCCAGTCACGGTTGATAAGGTTCGCAATGCTTATGCTCATGCCTTTGAACCTGCTTTTCTTGAAACCTTCAAGAAACCACCCTCAGAGTGCCCAGACGAGAAGCCTGGTGGACCTTCTATCCTTTTCAAAACTCCCATGCGTACTCTGCTGACAAATTGTGAAGAAGTTCACATCAGAAATTGGAGCAGCGACAGCGAAATCAGTGAAGACGAAGAAAGAGTACTTCCTCTTCCAGAAAAATGGAGCAAAGACAAAGACTCTTGGCAAAAAGAAATAGAGATCATTAATCTCTACTACAAAAATTTAAAAAGAATCAAATCTAATGAGATAGAAAAGACCCTTTCCATTGAAGAAATCAAAGCATTATTAAGAAAGAATCTTGATAATAATCCACTCAAACTATGGGAAAAAGACCAAGCCAAGTGTGAAATACTCTTAAAAGATCCTGAAAAGATTATTAGGGTCAAACCCATGCAATATTCTCCTCAAGATAGAGAAGAATTTGATCAACAAGTCACCGAATTACTTGTTCAAGGACTAATAAAACCGAGTAATAGTCCTCATAGCAGTCCTGCTTTCATGGTAAGAAATCATGCAGAACAGGTCAGGAAGAAACCAAGAATGGTCATAAATTATAAAAAATTAAATAGCTTCACCATAAGAGATGGATACTTTCTTCCCAACAAAGAATCCCTTATTAAAGAAGTACAAGAAAAGACTATCTTTAGTAAGTTTGACTGTAAATCCGGATACTGGCAAATAAAAATGGAAGAGGACAGTATACCTCTAACAGCTTTCAGTACTCCTCAAGGGCAATACGAATGGTTGGTAATGCCTTTTGGGCTAACCAATGCACCTCAAATTTTCCAAAGAAGAATGGATAATATTTTCAAAAAACATCATGAATATTGCCTTGTTTATGTTGATGATATTATTGTTTTTAGTAAAACAAAAAAGGAACATAAACAGCATTTAGCAAAGATTGCTAAAGAAATCAGAAACCATGGCATAATGATCTCTGAAAAGAAGATGGAACTGGAAGTTGAACGCATCAACTTTCTAGGCATGATTATTAACAAGGGAGAAATAGAATTACAAAATCATGTTATAGAAAAAATAAATCTCTTTCCAGATCACCTCAGGGATAAATTACAAGTCCAAAGATTTTTGGGATGCATCAATTATGTCCGAACATTTATTCCAAAAATAGCTCAGATAGCTCAAACCTTACAAAATAAGGTTAAGAAAGACTATAAATGGGTCTTTACAGAAGAAGATGCTGCTATAGTTCGGAGGATTCAATACTTATGTAAGAATCTTCCCAAACTAGAACTTCCAAGAGAGGAAGATGAAGTTATTCTTGAAACTGATGCCTCTGAATCCCATTGGGCAGGAGTATTAAAAGCAATTAATCACTCCAAAGAAAAGATTGAAAAAATTTGTGGCTATTCCTCCGGAACATTTAAAAAGCATGAAAAGAATTATTGTGCCTTAGAAAAAGAAATCCTGGCCATAAAACAAGGAATGACAAGTTTCAAAATCCATTTATTACCACGTATATTTCTTGTGAGATCTGACTCAAATTTTGCAGGATTTCTCAAATCAGATTTACACAAAGCCATGAATCAGGCCAAAATGAGGCGATGGCAAGCCTGGTTTTCAGAATGGAACTTCAAGGTGGAACATGTTAAGGGAATAGAAAACAGCCTTCCTGATGCCCTAACCAGAGAAATGATTTTTATGATGCAGGAAATGAAAGGAAGAAAAGAGAAGGGCAAGATGACCCAAGATGAGCAAAACGCTCAGGTGATATATGAATATACAAACACCATCTGGAATGCTATAGCAGGCCTTCAAGAAGAAAGACCTTGCCCAAACATGCCAGAAAAGCTAGCTATCGATTCACTAAAGAATAGTGTTCGCCTAGTTGAGCATAACTTTACCTTCACCCCTCAGAAGGCAAACAAATATCTAAAGAGGGAACAAAGGGAGGCTACTTTTGATAATTTCAGTAGCATAACCCTAAGTGAATCTGAAATTATCTCAACCCATTCCGACAAGACTGTTCGGATGCAGCTGGAAAAATATTTACAGGAACTTCCAAGCGAAATTGTTACAAATATTTTTAAAAAGGTAACCACTGATGAAGCTGCCTGGTACTCCTTGTTCCTAGGAGTACAATGTATCACCATACAGACAAGATTGCCTGGATGGGGAGGATTCGGTACCTATTGCGATAAAAGATTTACCGCTTTAGATGTCCTGATGCACAAGATGCTGCCATCAGAGTTTGGAGAATTATTGCGATAAAAGATTTACCGCTTTAGATGTCCTGATGCACAAGATGCTGCCATCAGAGTTTGGAGAATTATTTGAAGCAGGAATAATACAAAGAACGAACTTCGTCAAAACAGAGAAATATTACAATTTCCTTCCAATATGCATTCACCGAGCCCTTGCTCTTTGGTTCACCAAAAACCCCTCGGCTAAGACCGTGGTAGCAGATATCACCTCGGTTATTCCAGAATGGGAAGAAATAGAAAATGATCAAGGAGATAAAGAAGTCTTTTATTATCCGAGTTATCATTATATCGAGCTTAAAAGAAGAGACGAAGAATTGTCTGTCCTTCGCCCTGCTGAAAAGATCCCTGAATGGATCACCGATGACGAAGAAGCCATCAGAATTCGTCTGACCCTTCAAGATATAAGGGCCCAACAATTTTGGAATCTAAGCCAGATTCTCTCTCGTAACCTCACCATTATTGGAGGAGATGAAAGGATCCTTGTTTCTTATAAGGATAAAGAAGGTCAATTTGAAAACCAAAGTCATCTACTTCAACAGCTCAGAACAGCTTTGCTAGAGCAAAAAATAATGGCATCCGATTTTGTGAAAATAGAATCTATGCTAGATGCTAACCCTGATCCAGATCTAGGACCATGCCTAGAAAATAATGAAGATGGGAACGACTTTTTCAATGATTTAGACAGCACAGGCTGGGAAAATTATGAAAACCAGCTGGACCGCTAAAAGGAGCCGCCTCAAGAGACAAAAGTCAGAAAAAGCATTTCTGTCATCATCTGCCAGCTAGAAAAAGAGACCGCCCCATGTGATAAACTTTGCAAAAGTCAAAAAGGAAGCTGTCTATTCCATCAGGTCACTATTCATCTCATCAAGAAGTGCCAGCTGTCCAACCAACTCTCCCACTTGCACGGATCTTATCTTTTAGTTGTAAATTATTATGAAAAGTTTGGAGTCCAGGGTCTTTAAATAGTCAGAAGCTTGAAGGAGAAGGCATCGAAAATACTGTGGTGACCTCTCTTTGTTTTTAGTTGAGTGTTTGCTTGAGCCCGAAGATTGTAAAAGTCCTTGCTTAGTCTACATAGTAAGTCTTCTTTCAAAGTCTTTCAGTTTCTAGTCTGTAATAGTTTTAATGATAACCTTGTTTACTTCCTTACTTTATTCTCTGACTTCTATTTGCTTAAAACCTAAGTATCTTTCTCTAAATCTCTCTTATCCTTTTCTCTAAATGGCACTTCGGTCCTTGTCTCTACTATACCCGATGGAGGGTTCTTTGAGATTGACCGCGAAGTTTGGTTTAGGGTTTAGGGTTTAGGGTTTAGGGTTTAGGGTTTAGGGTTTAGGGTTTAGGGTTTAGGGTTTAGGGTTTAGGGTTTAGGGTTTAGGGTTTACAAGGCACACACAAAGAAAATGGTATCAGAGCCAAGTTCGGCTCATTGGGATGTCTAGAACTACTCTGCATGACACAGTAGACCCAATTTCAGAGGAAATTCGTAGACAAAGCAGACTAGTTTTACACCAGTTAGAAAGACATGAAGGACTTATAGAAAACATCAAAGACGAGTGCGAAAAAGATAATATAGAACTCTTTAGAAACATTCATCAAGCTAATCATACCCTAGAACAACTACATAAGACTGTAGTAAACCAAGAGAGCACCCTTTGTTATCAGATCTCACAATTAGAATTAAAAGTTCAGAAAATTTCTGAAAAAGTTCAGACAATACTAGACATCTTACAACGAAAATTGTAAAGATGAGTTTTTCAGAAAAAGTACAAAAACGAGTAATTTCTAGTATTGGTGCTGAAGCTGTAACTTTTACTACTAAGTGTGAATCAACCTCTGAGAGTTTAACTAAGATAGTTTCTCAGAACAACTGGTTAATAGCAGGAATCCAAGAAATGGAAACCAACTTTTCCAAAAGAATGGAAAAAGTAGAAATCCAAATTCAAGAGTTAAGAAAAACTCTAGAACCCGAGGAAGTAACAGCCCCTAAACAGAAATTAAAAAGAAAATTGTCTTATTTTTCTGAAGAAGAAGAAATAGAAGACATTTCTACTGGCTGTCCGGCATTTTCAAGAGAAAACCTAAAAATGCTAAGAATCCTAACTCACTCAAAATCAAACCATCACCTGACCATAAATGCGGCAGAATATGAGTTAGAGCAAGTAGAAAAGAATGTGCAAAATTTTCAGGTTCCTCGATTTGCTTGGAAAGAACTATACCATCTTAGCTCTCTGCAATTTAGACAAAAGTATTATCTAAAATGCGTAGAAGAATCTATATCCTTGACCAATGAAGAACATATGGTCCCTCTATTTACCAAGAGTGTAATAGATGAAGGAAAACAAAAAGGATTTAGATTTATACACATGGCCGCTATCCAGGTAGTCATAAAGATTATGGCTAGAAAAAATCTAGGAGGACGAGTCCTAGCCGTGGTACAAGATAGACGGCTGACAAATTTTAGACAAAGCCTAGTAGGCGCCATTGAATCTTCTGGAGATACAGGAGTAATATTTTTCAGCGTCTTCCCAGACTACATGATAGACATAGGAGATACTATGGAATCATTACATCTGAGAGTTCAATCTCAAGGCTTTAGTTTTAGGCCTGGAACAAAAGGATTGTGTGTTCAATATAACATGTATTACAAGATGATGAACTCCTCAGAACCAAGAGGAAAATTGTCACAAAAGGAAGACAATGATGTTACTACAATGATTAAAGCCAGTTCGGCTAATAGTATTCAAAGAGCAGAAAAAATTAAATGGGGAGACATTCATTTTCCTAAAGAATGGGAAATAATGGAAGAAAAAGTCAAGGATGAAACAAGTAACATCTCTGCAATCCAATACAAGCTAGATGGCAGGATAATTCTAAAATTCAATCATTCTCCTACCATAGAAGAACCGAGAACATCTTCTGCCGAAGAAACAAGAAGAAGAAAATCTTTAATGGAAAGATCCAATTGTAAGATGGTCCGATCCATGACATATGAGGAATATGTCCAGGAATTTGAGACTACTGAGAGACCAGAAAGGTTGAACGAATTAGTCAAAATTCTGGCAAATTGGAAAATTGAACCAGAAGTTCAAAATTTGAAGGTTACTGGAGAATCAAGTAACCATCTCTTTCTCGATGATCTACACAAAAAGACTCGAGAAGATGAAAGAAGCTTTAGAGATTGGAACTTTAGTGATCCAGAGAACAATGAGAGAAGAGGAAAACAAATTAGAATCAACAAACATAATGGGAATAATCTTTTTGTGGAAACCTCTTGCAATAAATTAGAACCCATCAGCACAGCAGGACACTATCTTGATCTAGATAAATGTCCCAACATATCAGAAATAATTAATGCTTGGGGAGATTCAATGAACATTGTTCGAAGTTCCAACCCAGAATGGAGTTTTACTCAGTATAGAAGATATATAGAGAAAACTCTAAAAGGAATCGTCGGTGATTTTTGGAAAAGGCACCGACAGACATGTGCTGAGTGCGTCCAAGCTAACGCTGTTGGAGAACCCAGAGAATGGACCCAACACATGTTAAAAATCATTAGAAGAGAATTTGGGGGCATAGAAGCTGAGCAAGATGCTCGAATGAAAGAGATAGCGAAAAGCAAATTAACAAATCTAGCCATCTGTGATCTCAGATACCTAGAAGAATACGAAATGGAATTCAAAAGGTATTTCTATCAGGCAGGTTTAGAAAATGATGAGAATGCTAAGAATATGTATTTTCATAAACTTCCCTATCCTCTCGGAGTAAAGATACAGCAGGATTATGAAAAGAATCCTGACACAAACCAAAGACTAAATACCCTAGGGGAAAGAATTCTCTTTGTGCATCATGCTTTAAGGAACCTCTGCATAGAAAGAAAATCTCAGAAAATCTCTAGAAGACAACTAAAAGGTTTTCCTGGGATATGTGAACTAATGCATGACATGCCATCTCAATACGGATGTCATCAAAAATATAAAAGAAAAGCCCGAAGAAAAGGGAGTTTCAGGCATTTCAAGGAAAGAAACAGATTTTTTAGGAAAAGTAAAACTTGGAAAAGAAGAAAACAATTTCCAAGAAAACCATACTTTAAAAAGAAAAGTAAAAATGACAAATCAAAAGATAAGCAAAATTGCACCTGCTTTATTTGTCACGAAGAAGGACATTTTGCTAATAAATGTCCTAATCGAGGAAAGATGCAAAATACCAAGATGGTACAAATCCTCGAACAAATGCCTACAGAATATTTTGAAAATTTTAAAATAATTCAAGATGAAGAGTCGGATACGGAATCCGAGGTCTTTTCATTACTAAGTAGTAATGACGAAGAAGACGAATCATCTGATACGGACTCGAATGTAGAAAATCTGATGATGATCACTGCTAACCCCCTTCCCAATATCATTCAGATTAACAACAGATGGATGAGAAGAATCATCTATGATCCTCCTTTAGATCCTTGTATGGAATATGACTACCCTAGTTGGGAAGAAATTCCAGCACCACAAGCTACTCAGATCGAAGCAGGAGTACTGCTCGAATCCGCCAAACCATTTACCTCTAAGCATAGCATTTACATTGAAACAAGAGTCAGTGTACGGGGATATCATCGATACACCCTCAATGCTTATGTTGATACCGGAGCCGGATTTAACATGATGTTAAAACATGCTCTTCCAAATCATATGTGGAAAAAGGCTCCTATTCCACTCGAAGCGGTTATGGCCAATACTGATACCAGCAGACTCGAGTATGTGGCTCATAATATTCATATCTTTATCTCTGGAAAAGAGTTCCTTATTGATAAAGTTTGGCAGACAGATATCAAAGGCCAACCTGACCTCCTTCTTGGGAATAATTTCATACAAACCTATGAACCTTTTGTTCAAACCAAGAACACTGTCCAATTCACCCTTCCAAATGGACTCCCAGTCACGGTTGATAAGGTTCGCAATGCTTATGCTCATGCCTTTGAACCTGCTTTTCTTGAAACCTTCAAGAAACCACCCTCAGAGTGCCCAGACGAGAAGCCTGGTGGACCTTCTATCCTTTTCAAAACTCCCATGCGTACTCTGCTGACAAATTGTGAAGAAGTTCACATCAGAAATTGGAGCAGCGACAGCGAAATCAGTGAAGACGAAGAAAGAGTACTTCCTCTTCCAGAAAAATGGAGCAAAGACAAAGACTCTTGGCAAAAAGAAATAGAGATCATTAATCTCTACTACAAAAATTTAAAAAGAATCAAATCTAATGAGATAGAAAAGACCCTTTCCATTGAAGAAATCAAAGCATTATTAAGAAAGAATCTTGATAATAATCCACTCAAACTATGGGAAAAAGACCAAGCCAAGTGTGAAATACTCTTAAAAGATCCTGAAAAGATTATTAGGGTCAAACCCATGCAATATTCTCCTCAAGATAGAGAAGAATTTGATCAACAAGTCACCGAATTACTTGTTCAAGGACTAATAAAACCGAGTAATAGTCCTCATAGCAGTCCTGCTTTCATGGTAAGAAATCATGCAGAACAGGTCAGGAAGAAACCAAGAATGGTCATAAATTATAAAAAATTAAATAGCTTCACCATAAGAGATGGATACTTTCTTCCCAACAAAGAATCCCTTATTAAAGAAGTACAAGAAAAGACTATCTTTAGTAAGTTTGACTGTAAATCCGGATACTGGCAAATAAAAATGGAAGAGGACAGTATACCTCTAACAGCTTTCAGTACTCCTCAAGGGCAATACGAATGGTTGGTAATGCCTTTTGGGCTAACCAATGCACCTCAAATTTTCCAAAGAAGAATGGATAATATTTTCAAAAAACATCATGAATATTGCCTTGTTTATGTTGATGATATTATTGTTTTTAGTAAAACAAAAAAGGAACATAAACAGCATTTAGCAAAGATTGCTAAAGAAATCAGAAACCATGGCATAATGATCTCTGAAAAGAAGATGGAACTGGAAGTTGAACGCATCAACTTTCTAGGCATGATTATTAACAAGGGAGAAATAGAATTACAAAATCATGTTATAGAAAAAATAAATCTCTTTCCAGATCACCTCAGGGATAAATTACAAGTCCAAAGATTTTTGGGATGCATCAATTATGTCCGAACATTTATTCCAAAAATAGCTCAGATAGCTCAAACCTTACAAAATAAGGTTAAGAAAGACTATAAATGGGTCTTTACAGAAGAAGATGCTGCTATAGTTCGGAGGATTCAATACTTATGTAAGAATCTTCCCAAACTAGAACTTCCAAGAGAGGAAGATGAAGTTATTCTTGAAACTGATGCCTCTGAATCCCATTGGGCAGGAGTATTAAAAGCAATTAATCACTCCAAAGAAAAGATTGAAAAAATTTGTGGCTATTCCTCCGGAACATTTAAAAAGCATGAAAAGAATTATTGTGCCTTAGAAAAAGAAATCCTGGCCATAAAACAAGGAATGACAAGTTTCAAAATCCATTTATTACCACGTATATTTCTTGTGAGATCTGACTCAAATTTTGCAGGATTTCTCAAATCAGATTTACACAAAGCCATGAATCAGGCCAAAATGAGGCGATGGCAAGCCTGGTTTTCAGAATGGAACTTCAAGGTGGAACATGTTAAGGGAATAGAAAACAGCCTTCCTGATGCCCTAACCAGAGAAATGATTTTTATGATGCAGGAAATGAAAGGAAGAAAAGAGAAGGGCAAGATGACCCAAGATGAGCAAAACGCTCAGGTGATATATGGATATACAAACACCATCTGGAATGCTATAGCAGGCCTTCAAGAAGAAAGACCTTGCCCAAACATGCCAGAAAAGCTAGCTATCGATTCACTAAAGAATAGTGTTCGCCTAGTTGAGCATAACTTTACCTTCACCCCTCAGAAGGCAAACAAATATCTAAAGAGGGAACAAAGGGAGGCTACTTTTGATAATTTCAGTAGCATAACCCTAAGTGAATCTGAAATTATCTCAACCCATTCCGACAAGACTGTTCGGATGCAGCTGGAAAAATATTTACAGGAACTTCCAAGCGAAATTGTTACAAATATTTTTAAAAAGGTAACCACTGATGAAGCTGCCTGGTACTCCTTGTTCCTAGGAGTACAATGTATCACCATACAGACAAGATTGCCTGGATGGGGAGGATTCGGTACCTATTGCGATAAAAGATTTACCGCTTTAGATGTCCTGATGCACAAGATGCTGCCATCAGAGTTTGGAGAATTATTTGAAGCAGGAATAATACAAAGAACGAACTTCGTCAAAACAGAGAAATATTACAATTTCCTTCCAATATGCATTCACCGAGCCCTTGCTCTTTGGTTCACCAAAAACCCCTCGGCTAAGACCGTGGTAGCAGATATCACCTCGGTTATTCCAGAATGGGAAGAAATAGAAAATGATCAAGGAGATAAAGAAGTCTTTTATTATCCGAGTTATCATTATATCGAGCTTAAAAGAAGAGACGAAGAATTGTCTGTCCTTCGCCCTGCTGAAAAGATCCCTGAATGGATCACCGATGACGAAGAAGCCATCAGAATTCGTCTGACCCTTCAAGATATAAGGGCCCAACAATTTTGGAATCTAAGCCAGATTCTCTCTCGTAACCTCACCATTATTGGAGGAGATGAAAGGATCCTTGTTTCTTATAAGGATAAAGAAGGTCAATTTGAAAACCAAAGTCATCTACTTCAACAGCTCAGAACAGCTTTGCTAGAGCAAAAAATAATGGCATCCGATTTTGTGAAAATAGAATCTATGCTAGATGCTAACCCTGATCCAGATCTAGGACCATGCCTAGAAAATAATGAAGATGGGAACGACTTTTTCAATGATTTAGACAGCACAGGCTGGGAAAATTATGAAAACCAGCTGGACCGCTAAAAGGAGCCGCCTCAAGAGACAAAAGTCAGAAAAAGCATTTCTGTCATCATCTGCCAGCTAGAAAAAGAGACCGCCCCATGTGATAAACTTTGCAAAAGTCAAAAAGGAAGCTGTCTATTCCATCAGGTCACTATTCATCTCATCAAGAAGTGCCAGCTGTCCAACCAACTCTCCCACTTGCACGGATCTTATCTTTTAGTTGTAAATTATTATGAAAAGTTTGGAGTCCAGGGTCTTTAAATAGTCAGAAGCTTGAAGGAGAAGGCATCGAAAATACTGTGGTGACCTCTCTTTGTTTTTAGTTGAGTGTTTGCTTGAGCCCGAAGATTGTAAAAGTCCTTGCTTAGTCTACATAGTAAGTCTTCTTTCAAAGTCTTTCAGTTTCTAGTCTGTAATAGTTTTAATGATAACCTTGTTTACTTCCTTACTTTATTCTCTGACTTCTATTTGCTTAAAACCTAAGTATCTTTCTCTAAATCTCTCTTATCCTTTTCTCTAAATGGCACTTCGGTCCTTGTCTCTACTATACCCGATGGAGGGTTCTTTGAGATTGACCGCGAAGTTTGGTTTAGGGTTTAGGGTTTAGGGTTTAGGGTTTAGGGTTTAGGGTTTAGGGTTTAGGGTTTAGGGTTTAGGGTTTAGGGTTTAGGGTTTAGGGTTTAGGGTTTAGGGTTTAGGGTTTAGGGTTTAGGGTTTAGGGTTTAGGGTTTAGGGTTTAGGGTTTAGGGTTTAGGGTTTAGGGTTTAGGGTTTAGGGTTTAGGGTTTAGGGTTTAGGGTTTAGGGTTTAGGGTTTAGGGTTTAGGGTTTAGGGTTTAGGGTTTAGGGTTTAGGGTTTAGGGTTTAGGGTTTAGGGTTTAGGGTTTAGGGTTTAGGGTTTAGGGTTTAGGGTTAGGGTTTAGGGTTTAGGGTTTAGGGTTTAGGGTTTAGGGTTTAGGGTTTAGGGTTTAGGGTTTAGGGTTTAGGGTTTAGGGTTTAGGGTTTAGGGTTTAGGGTTTAGGGTTTAGGGTTTAGGGTTTAGGGTTTAGGGTTTAGGGTTTAGGGTTTAGGGTTTAGGGTTTAGGGTTTAGGGTTTAGGGTTTAGGGTTTAGGGTTTAGGGTTTAGGGTTTAGGGTTTAGGGTTTAGGGTTTAGGGTTTAGGGTTTAGGGTTTAGGGTTTAGGGTTTAGGGTTTAGGGTTTAGGGTTTAGGGTTAGGGTTTAGGGTTTAGGGTTTAGGGTTTAGGGTTAGGGTTTAGGGTTTAGGGTTTAGGGTTTAGGGTTTAGGGTTTAGGGTTTAGGGTTAGGGTTTAGGGTTTAGGGTTTAGGGTTTAGGGTTTAGGGTTTAGGGTTTAGGGTTTAGGGTTTAGGGTTTAGGGTTTAGGGTTTAGGGTTTAGGGTTTAGGGTTTAGGGTTTAGGGTTTAGGGTTTAGGGTTTAGGGTTTAGGGTTTAGGGTTTAGGGTTTAGGGTTTAGGGTTTAGGGTTTAGGGTTTAGGGTTTAGGGTTTAGGGTTTAGGGTTTAGGGTTTAGGGTTTAGGGTTTAGGGTTTAGGGTTTAGGGTTTAGGGTTTAGGGTTTAGGGTTTAGGGTTAGGGTTTAGGGTTTAGGGTTTAGGGTTTAGGGTTAGGGTTTAGGGTTTAGGGTTTAGGGTTTAGGGTTTAGGGTTTAGGGTTTAGGGTTTACAAGGCACACACAAAGAAAATGGTATCAGAGCCAAGTTCGGCTCATTGGGATGTCTAGAACTACTCTGCATGACACAGTAGACCCAATTTCAGAGGAAATTCGTAGACAAAGCAGACTAGTTTTACACCAGTTAGAAAGACATGAAGGACTTATAGAAAACATCAAAGACGAGTGCGAAAAAGATAATATAGAACTCTTTAGAAACATTCATCAAGCTAATCATACCCTAGAACAACTACATAAGACTGTAGTAAACCAAGAGAGCACCCTTTGTTATCAGATCTCACAATTAGAATTAAAAGTTCAGAAAATTTCTGAAAAAGTTCAGACAATACTAGACATCTTACAACGAAAATTGTAAAGATGAGTTTTTCAGAAAAAGTACAAAAACGAGTAATTTCTAGTATTGGTGCTGAAGCTGTAACTTTTACTACTAAGTGTGAATCAACCTCTGAGAGTTTAACTAAGATAGTTTCTCAGAACAACTGGTTAATAGCAGGAATCCAAGAAATGGAAACCAACTTTTCCAAAAGAATGGAAAAAGTAGAAATCCAAATTCAAGAGTTAAGAAAAACTCTAGAACCCGAGGAAGTAACAGCCCCTAAACAGAAATTAAAAAGAAAATTGTCTTATTTTTCTGAAGAAGAAGAAATAGAAGACATTTCTACTGGCTGTCCGGCATTTTCAAGAGAAAACCTAAAAATGCTAAGAATCCTAACTCACTCAAAATCAAACCATCACATGACCATAAATGCGGCAGAATATGAGTTAGAGCAAGTAGAAAAGAATGTGCAAAATTTTCAGGTTCCTCGATTTGCTTGGAAAGAACTATACCATCTTAGCTCTCTGCAATTTAGACAAAAGTATTATCTAAAATGCGTAGAAGAATCTATATCCTTGACCAATGAAGAACATATGGTCCCTCTATTTACCAAGAGTGTAATAGATGAAGGAAAACAAAAAGGATTTAGATTTATACACATGGCCGCTATCCAGGTAGTCATAAAGATTATGGCTAGAAAAAATCTAGGAGGACGAGTCCTAGCCGTGGTACAAGATAGACGGCTGACAAATTTTAGACAAAGCCTAGTAGGCGCCATTGAATCTTCTGGAGATACAGGAGTAATATTTTTCAGCGTCTTCCCAGACTACATGATAGACATAGGAGATACTATGGAATCATTACATCTGAGAGTTCAATCTCAAGGCTTTAGTTTTAGGCCTGGAACAAAAGGATTGTGTGTTCAATATAACATGTATTACAAGATGATGAACTCCTCAGAACCAAGAGGAAAATTGTCACAAAAGGAAGACAATGATGTTACTACAATGATTAAAGCCAGTTCGGCTAATAGTATTCAAAGAGCAGAAAAAATTAAATGGGGAGACATTCAATTTCCTAAAGAATGGGAAATAATGGAAGAAAAAGTCAAGGATGAAACAAGTAACATCTCTGCAATCCAATACAAGCTAGATGGCAGGATAATTCTAAAATTCAATCATTCTCCTACCATAGAAGAACCGAGAACATCTTCTGCCGAAGAAACAAGAAGAAGAAAATCTTTAATGGAAAGATCCAATTGTAAGATGGTCCGATCCATGACATATGAGGAATATGTCCAGGAATTTGAGACTACTGAGAGACCAGAAAGGTTGAACGAATTAGTCAAAATTCTGGCAAATTGGAAAATTGAACCAGAAGTTCAAAATTTGAAGGTTACTGGAGAATCAAGTAACCATCTCTTTCTCGATGATCTACACAAAAAGACTCGAGAAGATGAAAGAAGCTTTAGAGATTGGAACTTTAGTGATCCAGAGAACAATGAGAGAAGAGGAAAACAAATTAGAATCAACAAACATAATGGGAATAATCTTTTTGTGGAAACCTCTTGCAATAAATTAGAACCCATCAGCACAGCAGGACACTATCTTGATCTAGATAAATGTCCCAACATATCAGAAATAATTAATGCTTGGGGAGATTCAATGAACATTGTTCGAAGTTCCAACCCAGAATGGAGTTTTACTCAGTATAGAAGATATATAGAGAAAACTCTAAAAGGAATCGTCGGTGATTTTTGGAAAAGGCACCGACAGACATGTGCTGAGTGCGTCCAAGCTAACGCTGTTGGAGAACCCAGAGAATGGACCCAACACATGTTAAAAATCATTAGAAGAGAATTTGGGGGCATAGAAGCTGAGCAAGATGCTCGAATGAAAGAGATAGCGAAAAGCAAATTAACAAATCTAGCCATCTGTGATCTCAGATACCTAGAAGAATACGAAATGGAATTCAAAAGGTATTTCTATCAGGCAGGTTTAGAAAATGATGAGAATGCTAAGAATATGTATTTTCATAAACTTCCCTATCCTCTCGGAGTAAAGATACAGCAGGATTATGAAAAGAATCCTGACACAAACCAAAGACTAAATACCCTAGGGGAAAGAATTCTCTTTGTGCATCATGCTTTAAGGAACCTCTGCATAGAAAGAAAATCTCAGAAAATCTCTAGAAGACAACTAAAAGGTTTTCCTGGGATATGTGAACTAATGCATGACATGCCATCTCAATACGGATGTCATCAAAAATATAAAAGAAAAGCCCGAAGAAAAGGGAGTTTCAGGCATTTCAAGGAAAGAAACAGATTTTTTAGGAAAAGTAAAACTTGGAAAAGAAGAAAACAATTTCCAAGAAAACCATACTTTAAAAAGAAAAGTAAAAATGACAAATCAAAAGATAAGCAAAATTGCACCTGCTTTATTTGTCACGAAGAAGGACATTTTGCTAATAAATGTCCTAATCGAGGAAAGATGCAAAATACCAAGATGGTACAAATCCTCGAACAAATGCCTACAGAATATTTTGAAAATTTTAAAATAATTCAAGATGAAGAGTCGGATACGGAATCCGAGGTCTTTTCATTACTAAGTAGTAATGACGAAGAAGACGAATCATCTGATACGGACTCGAATGTAGAAAATCTGATGATGATCACTGCTAACCCCCTTCCCAATATCATTCAGATTAACAACAGATGGATGAGAAGAATCATCTATGATCCTCCTTTAGATCCTTGTATGGAATATGACTACCCTAGTTGGGAAGAAATTCCAGCACCACAAGCTACTCAGATCGAAGCAGGAGTACTGCTCGAATCCGCCAAACCATTTACCTCTAAGCATAGCATTTACATTGAAACAAGAGTCAGTGTACGGGGATATCATCGATACACCCTCAATGCTTATGTTGATACCGGAGCCGGATTTAACATGATGTTAAAACATGCTCTTCCAAATCATATGTGGAAAAAGGCTCCTATTCCACTCGAAGCGGTTATGGCCAATACTGATACCAGCAGACTCGAGTATGTGGCTCATAATATTCATATCTTTATCTCTGGAAAAGAGTTCCTTATTGATAAAGTTTGGCAGACAGATATCAAAGGCCAACCTGACCTCCTTCTTGGGAATAATTTCATACAAACCTATGAACCTTTTGTTCAAACCAAGAACACTGTCCAATTCACCCTTCCAAATGGACTCCCAGTCACGGTTGATAAGGTTCGCAATGCTTATGCTCATGCCTTTGAACCTGCTTTTCTTGAAACCTTCAAGAAACCACCCTCAGAGTGCCCAGACGAGAAGCCTGGTGGACCTTCTATCCTTTTCAAAACTCCCATGCGTACTCTGCTGACAAATTGTGAAGAAGTTCACATCAGAAATTGGAGCAGCGACAGCGAAATCAGTGAAGACGAAGAAAGAGTACTTCCTCTTCCAGAAAAATGGAGCAAAGACAAAGACTCTTGGCAAAAAGAAATAGAGATCATTAATCTCTACTACAAAAATTTAAAAAGAATCAAATCTAATGAGATAGAAAAGACCCTTTCCATTGAAGAAATCAAAGCATTATTAAGAAAGAATCTTGATAATAATCCACTCAAACTATGGGAAAAAGACCAAGCCAAGTGTGAAATACTCTTAAAAGATCCTGAAAAGATTATTAGGGTCAAACCCATGCAATATTCTCCTCAAGATAGAGAAGAATTTGATCAACAAGTCACCGAATTACTTGTTCAAGGACTAATAAAACCGAGTAATAGTCCTCATAGCAGTCCTGCTTTCATGGTAAGAAATCATGCAGAACAGGTCAGGAAGAAACCAAGAATGGTCATAAATTATAAAAAATTAAATAGCTTCACCATAAGAGATGGATACTTTCTTCCCAACAAAGAATCCCTTATTAAAGAAGTACAAGAAAAGACTATCCTTAGTAAGTTTGACTGTAAATCCGGATACTGGCAAATAAAAATGGAAGAGGACAGTATACCTCTAACAGCTTTCAGTACTCCTCAAGGGCAATACGAATGGTTGGTAATGCCTTTTGGGCTAACCAATGCACCTCAAATTTTCCAAAGAAGAATGGATAATATTTTCAAAAAACATCATGAATATTGCCTTGTTTATGTTGATGATATTATTGTTTTTAGTAAAACAAAAAAGGAACATAAACAGCATTTAGCAAAGATTGCTAAAGAAATCAGAAACCATGGCATAATGATCTCTGAAAAGAAGATGGAACTGGAAGTTGAACGCATCAACTTTCTAGGCATGATTATTAACAAGGGAGAAATAGAATTACAAAATCATGTTATAGAAAAAATAAATCTCTTTCCAGATCACCTCAGGGATAAATTACAAGTCCAAAGATTTTTGGGATGCATCAATTATGTCCGAACATTTATTCCAAAAATAGCTCAGATAGCTCAAACCTTACAAAATAAGGTTAAGAAAGACTATAAATGGGTCTTTACAGAAGAAGATGCTGCTATAGTTCGGAGGATTCAATACTTATGTAAGAATCTTCCCAAACTAGAACTTCCAAGAGAGGAAGATGAAGTTATTCTTGAAACTGATGCCTCTGAATCCCATTGGGCAGGAGTATTAAAAGCAATTAATCACTCCAAAGAAAAGATTGAAAAAATTTGTGGCTATTCCTCCGGAACATTTAAAAAGCATGAAAAGAATTATTGTGCCTTAGAAAAAGAAATCCTGGCCATAAAACAAGGAATGACAAGTTTCAAAATCCATTTATTACCACGTATATTTCTTGTGAGATCTGACTCAAATTTTGCAGGATTTCTCAAATCAGATTTACACAAAGCCATGAATCAGGCCAAAATGAGGCGATGGCAAGCCTGGTTTTCAGAATGGAACTTCAAGGTGGAACATGTTAAGGGAATAGAAAACAGCCTTCCTGATGCCCTAACCAGAGAAATGATTTTTATGATGCAGGAAATGAAAGGAAGAAAAGAGAAGGGCAAGATGACCCAAGATGAGCAAAACGCTCAGGTGATATATGGATATACAAACACCATCTGGAATGCTATAGCAGGCCTTCAAGAAGAAAGACCTTGCCCAAACATGCCAGAAAAGCTAGCTATCGATTCACTAAAGAATAGTGTTCGCCTAGTTGAGCATAACTTTACCTTCACCCCTCAGAAGGCAAACAAATATCTAAAGAGGGAACAAAGGGAGGCTACTTTTGATAATTTCAGTAGCATAACCCTAAGTGAATCTGAAATTATCTCAACCCATTCCGACAAGACTGTTCGGATGCAGCTGGAAAAATATTTACAGGAACTTCCAAGCGAAATTGTTACAAATATTTTTAAAAAGGTAACCACTGATGAAGCTGCCTGGTACTCCTTGTTCCTAGGAGTACAATGTATCACCATACAGACAAGATTGCCTGGATGGGGAGGATTCGGTACCTATTGCGATAAAAGATTTACCGCTTTAGATGTCCTGATGCACAAGATGCTGCCATCAGAGTTTGGAGAATTATTTGAAGCAGGAATAATACAAAGAACGAACTTCGTCAAAACAGAGAAATACTACAATTTCCTTCCAATATGCATTCACCGAGCCCTTGCTCTTTGGTTCACCAAAAACCCCTCGGCTAAGACCGTGGTAGCAGATATCACCTCGGTTATTCCAGAATGGGAAGAAATAGAAAATGATCAAGGAGATAAAGAAGTCTTTTATTATCCGAGTTATCATTATATCGAGCTTAAAAGAAGAGACGAAGAATTGTCTGTCCTTCGCCCTGCTGAAAAGATCCCTGAATGGATCACCGATGACGAAGAAGCCATCAGAATTCGTCTGACCCTTCAAGATATAAGGGCCCAACAATTTTGGAATCTAAGCCAGATTCTCTCTCGTAACCTCACCATTATTGGAGGAGATGAAAGGATCCTTGTTTCTTATAAGGATAAAGAAGGTCAATTTGAAAACCAAAGTCATCTACTTCAACAGCTCAGAACAGCCTTGCTAGAGCAAAAAATAATGGCATCCGATTTTGTGAAAATAGAATCTATGCTAGATGCTAACCCTGATCCAGATCTAGGACCATGCCTAGAAAATAATGAAGATGGGAACGACTTTTTCAATGATTTAGACAGCACAGGCTGGGAAAATTATGAAAACCAGCTGGACCGCTAAAAGGAGCCGCCTCAAGAGACAAAAGTCAGAAAAAGCATTTCTGTCATCATCTGCCAGCTAGAAAAAGAGACCGCCCCATGTGATAAACTTTGCAAAAGTCAAAAAGGAAGCTGTCTATTCCATCAGGTCACTATTCATCTCATCAAGAAGTGCCAGCTGTCCAACCAACTCTCCCACTTGCACGGATCTTATCTTTTAGTTGTAAATTATTATGAAAAGTTTGGAGTCCAGGGTCTTTAAATAGTCAGAAGCTTGAAGGAGAAGGCATCGAAAATACTGTGGTGACCTCTCTTTGTTTTTAGTTGAGTGTTTGCTTGAGCCCGAAGATTGTAAAAGTCCTTGCTTAGTCTACATAGTAAGTCTTCTTTCAAAGTCTTTCAGTTTCTAGTCTGTAATAGTTTTAATGATAACCTTGTTTACTTCCTTACTTTATTCTCTGACTTCTATTTGCTTAAAACCTAAGTATCTTTCTCTAAATCTCTCTTATCCTTTTCTCTAAATGGCACTTCGGTCCTTGTCTCTACTATACCCGATGGAGGGTTCTTTGAGATTGACCGCGAAGTTTGGTTTAGGGTTTAGGGTTTAGGGTTTAGGGTTTAGGGTTTAGGGTTTAGGGTTTAGGGTTTAGGGTTTAGGGTTTAGGGTTTAGGGTTTAGGGTTTAGGGTTTAGGGTTTAGGGTTTAGGGTTTAGGGTTTAGGGTTTAGGGTTTAGGGTTTAGGGTTTAGGGTTTAGGGTTTAGGGTTTAGGGTTTAGGGTTAGGGTTTAGGGTTTAGGGTTTAGGGTTTAGGGTTTAGGGTTTAGGGTTTAGGGTTTACAAGGCACACACAAAGAAAATGGTATCAGAGCCAAGTTCGGCTCATTGGGATGTCTAGAACTACTCTGCATGACACAGTAGACCCAATTTCAGAGGAAATTCGTAGACAAAGCAGACTAGTTTTACACCAGTTAGAAAGACATGAAGGACTTATAGAAAACATCAAAGACGAGTGCGAAAAAGATAATATAGAACTCTTTAGAAACATTCATCAAGCTAATCATACCCTAGAACAACTACATAAGACTGTAGTAAACCAAGAGAGCACCCTTTGTTATCAGATCTCACAATTAGAATTAAAAGTTCAGAAAATTTCTGAAAAAGTTCAGACAATACTAGACATCTTACAACGAAAATTGTAAAGATGAGTTTTTCAGAAAAAGTACAAAAACGAGTAATTTCTAGTATTGGTGCTGAAGCTGTAACTTTTACTACTAAGTGTGAATCAACCTCTGAGAGTTTAACTAAGATAGTTTCTCAGAACAACTGGTTAATAGCAGGAATCCAAGAAATGGAAACCAACTTTTCCAAAAGAATGGAAAAAGTAGAAATCCAAATTCAAGAGTTAAGAAAAACTCTAGAACCCGAGGAAGTAACAGCCCCTAAACAGAAATTAAAAAGAAAATTGTCTTATTTTTCTGAAGAAGAAGAAATAGAAGACATTTCTACTGGCTGTCCGGCATTTTCAAGAGAAAACCTAAAAATGCTAAGAATCCTAACTCACTCAAAATCAAACCATCACATGACCATAAATGCGGCAGAATATGAGTTAGAGCAAGTAGAAAAGAATGTGCAAAATTTTCAGGTTCCTCGATTTGCTTGGAAAGAACTATACCATCTTAGCTCTCTGCAATTTAGACAAAAGTATTATCTAAAATGCGTAGAAGAATCTATATCCTTGACCAATGAAGAACATATGGTCCCTCTATTTACCAAGAGTGTAATAGATGAAGGAAAACAAAAAGGATTTAGATTTATACACATGGCCGCTATCCAGGTAGTCATAAAGATTATGGCTAGAAAAAATCTAGGAGGACGAGTCCTAGCCGTGGTACAAGATAGACGGCTGACAAATTTTAGACAAAGCCTAGTAGGCGCCATTGAATCTTCTGGAGATACAGGAGTAATATTTTTCAGCGTCTTCCCAGACTACATGATAGACATAGGAGATACTATGGAATCATTACATCTGAGAGTTCAATCTCAAGGCTTTAGTTTTAGGCCTGGAACAAAAGGATTGTGTGTTCAATATAACATGTATTACAAGATGATGAACTCCTCAGAACCAAGAGGAAAATTGTCACAAAAGGAAGACAATGATGTTACTACAATGATTAAAGCCAGTTCGGCTAATAGTATTCAAAGAGCAGAAAAAATTAAATGGGGAGACATTCATTTTCCTAAAGAATGGGAAATAATGGAAGAAAAAGTCAAGGATGAAACAAGTAACATCTCTGCAATCCAATACAAGCTAGATGGCAGGATAATTCTAAAATTCAATCATTCTCCTACCATAGAAGAACCGAGAACATCTTCTGCCGAAGAAACAAGAAGAAGAAAATCTTTAATGGAAAGATCCAATTGTAAGATGGTCCGATCCATGACATATGAGGAATATGTCCAGGAATTTGAGACTACTGAGAGACCAGAAAGGTTGAACGAATTAGTCAAAATTCTGGCAAATTGGAAAATTGAACCAGAAGTTCAAAATTTGAAGGTTACTGGAGAATCAAGTAACCATCTCTTTCTCGATGATCTACACAAAAAGACTCGAGAAGATGAAAGAAGCTTTAGAGATTGGAACTTTAGTGATCCAGAGAACAATGAGAGAAGAGGAAAACAAATTAGAATCAACAAACATAATGGGAATAATCTTTTTGTGGAAACCTCTTGCAATAAATTAGAACCCATCAGCACAGCAGGACACTATCTTGATCTAGATAAATGTCCCAACATATCAGAAATAATTAATGCTTGGGGAGATTCAATGAACATTGTTCGAAGTTCCAACCCAGAATGGAGTTTTACTCAGTATAGAAGATATATAGAGAAAACTCTAAAAGGAATCGTCGGTGATTTTTGGAAAAGGCACCGACAGACATGTGCTGAGTGCGTCCAAGCTAACGCTGTTGGAGAACCCAGAGAATGGACCCAACACATGTTAAAAATCATTAGAAGAGAATTTGGGGGCATAGAAGCTGAGCAAGATGCTCGAATGTAAACCCTAACCCTAAACCCTAAACCCTAAACCCTAAACCCTAAACCCTAAACCCTAAACCCTAAACCCTAAACCCTAAACCAAACTTCGCGGTCAATCTCAAAGAACCCTCCATCGGGTATAGTAGAGACAAGGACCGAAGTGCCATTTAGAGAAAAGGATAAGAGAGATTTAGAGAAAGATACTTAGGTTTTAGGGTTTAGGGTTTAGGGTTTAGGGTTTAGGGTTTAGGGTTTAGGGTTAGGGTTTACAAGGCACACACAAAGAAAATGGTATCAGAGCCAAGTTCGGCTCATTGGGATGTCTAGAACTACTCTGCATGACACAGTAGACCCAATTTCAGAGGAAATTCGTAGACAAAGCAGACTAGTTTTACACCAGTTAGAAAGACATGAAGGACTTATAGAAAACATCAAAGACGAGTGCGAAAAAGATAATATAGAACTCTTTAGAAACATTCATCAAGCTAATCATACCCTAGAACAACTACATAAGACTGTAGTAAACCAAGAGAGCACCCTTTGTTATCAGATCTCACAATTAGAATTAAAAGTTCAGAAAATTTCTGAAAAAGTTCAGACAATACTAGACATCTTACAACGAAAATTGTAAAGATGAGTTTTTCAGAAAAAGTACAAAAACGAGTAATTTCTAGTATTGGTGCTGAAGCTGTAACTTTTACTACTAAGTGTGAATCAACCTCTGAGAGTTTAACTAAGATAGTTTCTCAGAACAACTGGTTAATAGCAGGAATCCAAGAAATGGAAACCAACTTTTCCAAAAGAATGGAAAAAGTAGAAATCCAAATTCAAGAGTTAAGAAAAACTCTAGAACCCGAGGAAGTAACAGCCCCTAAACAGAAATTAAAAAGAAAATTGTCTTATTTTTCTGAAGAAGAAGAAATAGAAGACATTTCTACTGGCTGTCCGGCATTTTCAAGAGAAAACCTAAAAATGCTAAGAATCCTAACTCACTCAAAATCAAACCATCACATGACCATAAATGCGGCAGAATATGAGTTAGAGCAAGTAGAAAAGAATGTGCAAAATTTTCAGGTTCCTCGATTTGCTTGGAAAGAACTATACCATCTTAGCTCTCTGCAATTTAGACAAAAGTATTATCTAAAATGCGTAGAAGAATCTATATCCTTGACCAATGAAGAACATATGGTCCCTCTATTTACCAAGAGTGTAATAGATGAAGGAAAACAAAAAGGATTTAGATTTATACACATGGCCGCTATCCAGGTAGTCATAAAGATTATGGCTAGAAAAAATCTAGGAGGACGAGTCCTAGCCGTGGTACAAGATAGACGGCTGACAAATTTTAGACAAAGCCTAGTAGGCGCCATTGAATCTTCTGGAGATACAGGAGTAATATTTTTCAGCGTCTTCCCAGACTACATGATAGACATAGGAGATACTATGGAATCATTACATCTGAGAGTTCAATCTCAAGGCTTTAGTTTTAGGCCTGGAACAAAAGGATTGTGTGTTCAATATAACATGTATTACAAGATGATGAACTCCTCAGAACCAAGAGGAAAATTGTCACAAAAGGAAGACAATGATGTTACTACAATGATTAAAGCCAGTTCGGCTAATAGTATTCAAAGAGCAGAAAAAATTAAATGGGGAGACATTCATTTTCCTAAAGAATGGGAAATAATGGAAGAAAAAGTCAAGGATGAAACAAGTAACATCTCTGCAATCCAATACAAGCTAGATGGCAGGATAATTCTAAAATTCAATCATTCTCCTACCATAGAAGAACCGAGAACATCTTCTGCCGAAGAAACAAGAAGAAGAAAATCTTTAATGGAAAGATCCAATTGTAAGATGGTCCGATCCATGACATATGAGGAATATGTCCAGGAATTTGAGACTACTGAGAGACCAGAAAGGTTGAACGAATTAGTCAAAATTCTGGCAAATTGGAAAATTGAACCAGAAGTTCAAAATTTGAAGGTTACTGGAGAATCAAGTAACCATCTCTTTCTCGATGATCTACACAAAAAGACTCGAGAAGATGAAAGAAGCTTTAGAGATTGGAACTTTAGTGATCCAGAGAACAATGAGAGAAGAGGAAAACAAATTAGAATCAACAAACATAATGGGAATAATCTTTTTGTGGAAACCTCTTGCAATAAATTAGAACCCATCAGCACAGCAGGACACTATCTTGATCTAGATAAATGTCCCAACATATCAGAAATAATTAATGCTTGGGGAGATTCAATGAACATTGTTCGAAGTTCCAACCCAGAATGGAGTTTTACTCAGTATAGAAGATATATAGAGAAAACTCTAAAAGGAATCGTCGGTGATTTTTGGAAAAGGCACCGACAGACATGTGCTGAGTGCGTCCAAGCTAACGCTGTTGGAGAACCCAGAGAATGGACCCAACACATGTTAAAAATCATTAGAAGAGAATTTGGGGGCATAGAAGCTGAGCAAGATGCTCGAATGAAAGAGATAGCGAAAAGCAAATTAACAAATCTAGCCATCTGTGATCTCAGATACCTAGAAGAATACGAAATGGAATTCAAAAGGTATTTCTATCAGGCAGGTTTAGAAAATGATGAGAATGCTAAGAATATGTATTTTCATAAACTTCCCTATCCTCTCGGAGTAAAGATACAGCAGGATTATGAAAAGAATCCTGACACAAACCAAAGACTAAATACCCTAGGGGAAAGAATTCTCTTTGTGCATCATGCTTTAAGGAACCTCTGCATAGAAAGAAAATCTCAGAAAATCTCTAGAAGACAACTAAAAGGTTTTCCTGGGATATGTGAACTAATGCATGACATGCCATCTCAATACGGATGTCATCAAAAATATAAAAGAAAAGCCCGAAGAAAAGGGAGTTTCAGGCATTTCAAGGAAAGAAACAGATTTTTTAGGAAAAGTAAAACTTGGAAAAGAAGAAAACAATTTCCAAGAAAACCATACTTTAAAAAGAAAAGTAAAAATGACAAATCAAAAGATAAGCAAAATTGCACCTGCTTTATTTGTCACGAAGAAGGACATTTTGCTAATAAATGTCCTAATCGAGGAAAGATGCAAAATACCAAGATGGTACAAATCCTCGAACAAATGCCTACAGAATATTTTGAAAATTTTAAAATAATTCAAGATGAAGAGTCGGATACGGAATCCGAGGTCTTTTCATTACTAAGTAGTAATGACGAAGAAGACGAATCATCTGATACGGACTCGAATGTAGAAAATCTGATGATGATCACTGCTAACCCCCTTCCCAATATCATTCAGATTAACAACAGATGGATGAGAAGAATCATCTATGATCCTCCTTTAGATCCTTGTATGGAATATGACTACCCTAGTTGGGAAGAAATTCCAGCACCACAAGCTACTCAGATCGAAGCAGGAGTACTGCTCGAATCCGCCAAACCATTTACCTCTAAGCATAGCATTTACATTGAAACAAGAGTCAGTGTACGGGGATATCATCGATACACCCTCAATGCTTATGTTGATACCGGAGCCGGATTTAACATGATGTTAAAACATGCTCTTCCAAATCATATGTGGAAAAAGGCTCCTATTCCACTCGAAGCGGTTATGGCCAATACTGATACCAGCAGACTCGAGTATGTGGCTCATAATATTCATATCTTTATCTCTGGAAAAGAGTTCCTTATTGATAAAGTTTGGCAGACAGATATCAAAGGCCAACCTGACCTCCTTCTTGGGAATAATTTCATACAAACCTATGAACCTTTTGTTCAAACCAAGAACACTGTCCAATTCACCCTTCCAAATGGACTCCCAGTCACGGTTGATAAGGTTCGCAATGCTTATGCTCATGCCTTTGAACCTGCTTTTCTTGAAACCTTCAAGAAACCACCCTCAGAGTGCCCAGACGAGAAGCCTGGTGGACCTTCTATCCTTTTCAAAACTCCCATGCGTACTCTGCTGACAAATTGTGAAGAAGTTCACATCAGAAATTGGAGCAGCGACAGCGAAATCAGTGAAGACGAAGAAAGAGTACTTCCTCTTCCAGAAAAATGGAGCAAAGACAAAGACTCTTGGCAAAAAGAAATAGAGATCATTAATCTCTACTACAAAAATTTAAAAAGAATCAAATCTAATGAGATAGAAAAGACCCTTTCCATTGAAGAAATCAAAGCATTATTAAGAAAGAATCTTGATAATAATCCACTCAAACTATGGGAAAAAGACCAAGCCAAGTGTGAAATACTCTTAAAAGATCCTGAAAAGATTATTAGGGTCAAACCCATGCAATATTCTCCTCAAGATAGAGAAGAATTTGATCAACAAGTCACCGAATTACTTGTTCAAGGACTAATAAAACCGAGTAATAGTCCTCATAGCAGTCCTGCTTTCATGGTAAGAAATCATGCAGAACAGGTCAGGAAGAAACCAAGAATGGTCATAAATTATAAAAAATTAAATAGCTTCACCATAAGAGATGGATACTTTCTTCCCAACAAAGAATCCCTTATTAAAGAAGTACAAGAAAAGACTATCTTTAGTAAGTTTGACTGTAAATCCGGATACTGGCAAATAAAAATGGAAGAGGACAGTATACCTCTAACAGCTTTCAGTACTCCTCAAGGGCAATACGAATGGTTGGTAATGCCTTTTGGGCTAACCAATGCACCTCAAATTTTCCAAAGAAGAATGGATAATATTTTCAAAAAACATCATGAATATTGCCTTGTTTATGTTGATGATATTATTGTTTTTAGTAAAACAAAAAAGGAACATAAACAGCATTTAGCAAAGATTGCTAAAGAAATCAGAAACCATGGCATAATGATCTCTGAAAAGAAGATGGAACTGGAAGTTGAACGCATCAACTTTCTAGGCATGATTATTAACAAGGGAGAAATAGAATTACAAAATCATGTTATAGAAAAAATAAATCTCTTTCCAGATCACCTCAGGGATAAATTACAAGTCCAAAGATTTTTGGGATGCATCAATTATGTCCGAACATTTATTCCAAAAATAGCTCAGATAGCTCAAACCTTACAAAATAAGGTTAAGAAAGACTATAAATGGGTCTTTACAGAAGAAGATGCTGCTATAGTTCGGAGGATTCAATACTTATGTAAGAATCTTCCCAAACTAGAACTTCCAAGAGAGGAAGATGAAGTTATTCTTGAAACTGATGCCTCTGAATCCCATTGGGCAGGAGTATTAAAAGCAATTAATCACTCCAAAGAAAAGATTGAAAAAATTTGTGGCTATTCCTCCGGAACATTTAAAAAGCATGAAAAGAATTATTGTGCCTTAGAAAAAGAAATCCTGGCCATAAAACAAGGAATGACAAGTTTCAAAATCCATTTATTACCACGTATATTTCTTGTGAGATCTGACTCAAATTTTGCAGGATTTCTCAAATCAGATTTACACAAAGCCATGAATCAGGCCAAAATGAGGCGATGGCAAGCCTGGTTTTCAGAATGGAACTTCAAGGTGGAACATGTTAAGGGAATAGAAAACAGCCTTCCTGATGCCCTAACCAGAGAAATGATTTTTATGATGCAGGAAATGAAAGGAAGAAAAGAGAAGGGCAAGATGACCCAAGATGAGCAAAACGCTCAGGTGATATATGGATATACAAACACCATCTGGAATGCTATAGCAGGCCTTCAAGAAGAAAGACCTTGCCCAAACATGCCAGAAAAGCTAGCTATCGATTCACTAAAGAATAGTGTTCGCCTAGTTGAGCATAACTTTACCTTCACCCCTCAGAAGGCAAACAAATATCTAAAGAGGGAACAAAGGGAGGCTACTTTTGATAATTTCAGTAGCATAACCCTAAGTGAATCTGAAATTATCTCAACCCATTCCGACAAGACTGTTCGGATGCAGCTGGAAAAATATTTACAGGAACTTCCAAGCGAAATTGTTACAAATATTTTTAAAAAAGGTAACCACTGATGAAGCTGCCTGGTACTCCTTGTTCCTAGGAGTACAATGTATCACCATACAGACAAGATTGCCTGGATGGGGAGGATTCGGTACCTATTGCGATAAAAGATTTACCGCTTTAGATGTCCTGATGCACAAGATGCTGCCATCAGAGTTTGGAGAATTATTTGAAGCAGGAATAATACAAAGAACGAACTTCGTCAAAACAGAGAAATACTACAATTTCCTTCCAATATGCATTCACCGAGCCCTTGCTCTTTGGTTCACCAAAAACCCCTCGGCTAAGACCGTGGTAGCAGATATCACCTCGGTTATTCCAGAATGGGAAGAAATAGAAAATGATCAAGGAGATAAAGAAGTCTTTTATTATCCGAGTTATCATTATATCGAGCTTAAAAGAAGAGACGAAGAATTGTCTGTCCTTCGCCCTGCTGAAAAGATCCCTGAATGGATCACCGATGACGAAGAAGCCATCAGAATTCGTCTGACCCTTCAAGATATAAGGGCCCAACAATTTTGGAATCTAAGCCAGATTCTCTCTCGTAACCTCACCATTATTGGAGGAGATGAAAGGATCCTTGTTTCTTATAAGGATAAAGAAGGTCAATTTGAAAACCAAAGTCATCTACTTCAACAGCTCAGAACAGCCTTGCTAGAGCAAAAAATAATGGCATCCGATTTTGTGAAAATAGAATCTATGCTAGATGCTAACCCTGATCCAGATCTAGGACCATGCCTAGAAAATAATGAAGATGGGAACGACTTTTTCAATGATTTAGACAGCACAGGCTGGGAAAATTATGAAAACCAGCTGGACCGCTAAAAGGAGCCGCCTCAAGAGACAAAAGTCAGAAAAAGCATTTCTGTCATCATCTGCCAGCTAGAAAAAGAGACCGCCCCATGTGATAAACTTTGCAAAAGTCAAAAAGGAAGCTGTCTATTCCATCAGGTCACTATTCATCTCATCAAGAAGTGCCAGCTGTCCAACCAACTCTCCCACTTGCACGGATCTTATCTTTTAGTTGTAAATTATTATGAAAAGTTTGGAGTCCAGGGTCTTTAAATAGTCAGAAGCTTGAAGGAGAAGGCATCGAAAATACTGTGGTGACCTCTCTTTGTTTCTAGTTGAGTGTTTGCTTGAGCCCGAAGATTGTAAAAGTCCTTGCTTAGTCTACATAGTAAGTCTTCTTTCAAAGTCTTTCAGTTTCTAGTCTGTAATAGTTTTAATGATAACCTTGTTTACTTCCTTACTTTATTCTCTGACTTCTATTTGCTTAAAACCTAAGTATCTTTCTCTAAATCTCTCTTATCCTTTTCTCTAAATGGCACTTCGGTCCTTGTCTCTACTATACCCGATGGAGGGTTCTTTGAGATTGACCGCGAAGTTTGGTTTAGGGTTTAGGGTTTAGGGTTTAGGGTTTAGGGTTTAGGGTTTAGGGTTTAGGGTTTAGGGTTTAGGGTTTAGGGTTTACAAGGCACACACAAAGAAAATGGGTTTAGGGTTTAGGGTTTAGGGTTTAGGGTTTAGGGTTTAGGGTTTAGGGTTTAGGGTTTAGGGTTTAGGGTTTAGGGTTTAGGGTTTAGGGTTTAGGGTTTAGGGTTTAGGGTTTAGGGTTTAGGGTTTAGGGTTTAGGGTTTAGGGTTTAGGGTTTAGGGTTTAGGGTTTAGGGTTTAGGGTTTAGGGTTTAGGGTTTAGGGTTTAGGGTTTAGGGTTTAGGGTTTAGGGTTTAGGGTTTAGGGTTTAGGGTTTAGGGTTTAGGGTTTAGGGTTTAGGGTTTAGGGTTTAGGGTTTAGGGTTTAGGGTTTAGGGTTTAGGGTTTAGGGTTTAGGGTTTAGGGTTTAGGGTTTAGGGTTTAGGGTTTAGGGTTTAGGGTTTAGGGTTTAGGGTTTAGGGTTTAGGGTTTAGGGTTAGGGTTTACAAGGCACACACAAAGAAAATGGTATCAGAGCCAAGTTCGGCTCATTGGGATGTCTAGAACTACTCTGCATGACACAGTAGACCCAATTTCAGAGGAAATTCGTAGACAAAGCAGACTAGTTTTACACCAGTTAGAAAGACATGAAGGACTTATAGAAAACATCAAAGACGAGTGCGAAAAAGATAATATAGAACTCTTTAGAAACATTCATCAAGCTAATCATACCCTAGAACAACTACATAAGACTGTAGTAAACCAAGAGAGCACCCTTTGTTATCAGATCTCACAATTAGAATTAAAAGTTCAGAAAATTTCTGAAAAAGTTCAGACAATACTAGACATCTTACAACGAAAATTGTAAAGATGAGTTTTTCAGAAAAAGTACAAAAACGAGTAATTTCTAGTATTGGTGCTGAAGCTGTAACTTTTACTACTAAGTGTGAATCAACCTCTGAGAGTTTAACTAAGATAGTTTCTCAGAACAACTGGTTAATAGCAGGAATCCAAGAAATGGAAACCAACTTTTCCAAAAGAATGGAAAAAGTAGAAATCCAAATTCAAGAGTTAAGAAAAACTCTAGAACCCGAGGAAGTAACAGCCCCTAAACAGAAATTAAAAAGAAAATTGTCTTATTTTTCTGAAGAAGAAGAAATAGAAGACATTTCTACTGGCTGTCCGGCATTTTCAAGAGAAAACCTAAAAATGCTAAGAATCCTAACTCACTCAAAATCAAACCATCACATGACCATAAATGCGGCAGAATATGAGTTAGAGCAAGTAGAAAAGAATGTGCAAAATTTTCAGGTTCCTCGATTTGCTTGGAAAGAACTATACCATCTTAGCTCTCTGCAATTTAGACAAAAGTATTATCTAAAATGCGTAGAAGAATCTATATCCTTGACCAATGAAGAACATATGGTCCCTCTATTTACCAAGAGTGTAATAGATGAAGGAAAACAAAAAGGATTTAGATTTATACACATGGCCGCTATCCAGGTAGTCATAAAGATTATGGCTAGAAAAAATCTAGGAGGACGAGTCCTAGCCGTGGTACAAGATAGACGGCTGACAAATTTTAGACAAAGCCTAGTAGGCGCCATTGAATCTTCTGGAGATACAGGAGTAATATTTTTCAGCGTCTTCCCAGACTACATGATAGACATAGGAGATACTATGGAATCATTACATCTGAGAGTTCAATCTCAAGGCTTTAGTTTTAGGCCTGGAACAAAAGGATTGTGTGTTCAATATAACATGTATTACAAGATGATGAACTCCTCAGAACCAAGAGGAAAATTGTCACAAAAGGAAGACAATGATGTTACTACAATGATTAAAGCCAGTTCGGCTAATAGTATTCAAAGAGCAGAAAAAATTAAATGGGGAGACATTCATTTTCCTAAAGAATGGGAAATAATGGAAGAAAAAGTCAAGGATGAAACAAGTAACATCTCTGCAATCCAATACAAGCTAGATGGCAGGATAATTCTAAAATTCAATCATTCTCCTACCATAGAAGAACCGAGAACATCTTCTGCCGAAGAAACAAGAAGAAGAAAATCTTTAATGGAAAGATCCAATTGTAAGATGGTCCGATCCATGACATATGAGGAATATGTCCAGGAATTTGAGACTACTGAGAGACCAGAAAGGTTGAACGAATTAGTCAAAATTCTGGCAAATTGGAAAATTGAACCAGAAGTTCAAAATTTGAAGGTTACTGGAGAATCAAGTAACCATCTCTTTCTCGATGATCTACACAAAAAGACTCGAGAAGATGAAAGAAGCTTTAGAGATTGGAACTTTAGTGATCCAGAGAACAATGAGAGAAGAGGAAAACAAATTAGAATCAACAAACATAATGGGAATAATCTTTTTGTGGAAACCTCTTGCAATAAATTAGAACCCATCAGCACAGCAGGACACTATCTTGATCTAGATAAATGTCCCAACATATCAGAAATAATTAATGCTTGGGGAGATTCAATGAACATTGTTCGAAGTTCCAACCCAGAATGGAGTTTTACTCAGTATAGAAGATATATAGAGAAAACTCTAAAAGGAATCGTCGGTGATTTTTGGAAAAGGCACCGACAGACATGTGCTGAGTGCGTCCAAGCTAACGCTGTTGGAGAACCCAGAGAATGGACCCAACACATGTTAAAAATCATTAGAAGAGAATTTGGGGGCATAGAAGCTGAGCAAGATGCTCGAATGAAAGAGATAGCGAAAAGCAAATTAACAAATCTAGCCATCTGTGATCTCAGATACCTAGAAGAATACGAAATGGAATTCAAAAGGTATTTCTATCAGGCAGGTTTAGAAAATGATGAGAATGCTAAGAATATGTATTTTCATAAACTTCCCTATCCTCTCGGAGTAAAGATACAGCAGGATTATGAAAAGAATCCTGACACAAACCAAAGACTAAATACCCTAGGGGAAAGAATTCTCTTTGTGCATCATGCTTTAAGGAACCTCTGCATAGAAAGAAAATCTCAGAAAATCTCTAGAAGACAACTAAAAGGTTTTCCTGGGATATGTGAACTAATGCATGACATGCCATCTCAATACGGATGTCATCAAAAATATAAAAGAAAAGCCCGAAGAAAAGGGAGTTTCAGGCATTTCAAGGAAAGAAACAGATTTTTTAGGAAAAGTAAAACTTGGAAAAGAAGAAAACAATTTCCAAGAAAACCATACTTTAAAAAGAAAAGTAAAAATGACAAATCAAAAGATAAGCAAAATTGCACCTGCTTTATTTGTCACGAAGAAGGACATTTTGCTAATAAATGTCCTAATCGAGGAAAGATGCAAAATACCAAGATGGTACAAATCCTCGAACAAATGCCTACAGAATATTTTGAAAATTTTAAAATAATTCAAGATGAAGAGTCGGATACGGAATCCGAGGTCTTTTCATTACTAAGTAGTAATGACGAAGAAGACGAATCATCTGATACGGACTCGAATGTAGAAAATCTGATGATGATCACTGCTAACCCCCTTCCCAATATCATTCAGATTAACAACAGATGGATGAGAAGAATCATCTATGATCCTCCTTTAGATCCTTGTATGGAATATGACTACCCTAGTTGGGAAGAAATTCCAGCACCACAAGCTACTCAGATCGAAGCAGGAGTACTGCTCGAATCCGCCAAACCATTTACCTCTAAGCATAGCATTTACATTGAAACAAGAGTCAGTGTACGGGGATATCATCGATACACCCTCAATGCTTATGTTGATACCGGAGCCGGATTTAACATGATGTTAAAACATGCTCTTCCAAATCATATGTGGAAAAAGGCTCCTATTCCACTCGAAGCGGTTATGGCCAATACTGATACCAGCAGACTCGAGTATGTGGCTCATAATATTCATATCTTTATCTCTGGAAAAGAGTTCCTTATTGATAAAGTTTGGCAGACAGATATCAAAGGCCAACCTGACCTCCTTCTTGGGAATAATTTCATACAAACCTATGAACCTTTTGTTCAAACCAAGAACACTGTCCAATTCACCCTTCCAAATGGACTCCCAGTCACGGTTGATAAGGTTCGCAATGCTTATGCTCATGCCTTTGAACCTGCTTTTCTTGAAACCTTCAAGAAACCACCCTCAGAGTGCCCAGACGAGAAGCCTGGTGGACCTTCTATCCTTTTCAAAACTCCCATGCGTACTCTGCTGACAAATTGTGAAGAAGTTCACATCAGAAATTGGAGCAGCGACAGCGAAATCAGTGAAGACGAAGAAAGAGTACTTCCTCTTCCAGAAAAATGGAGCAAAGACAAAGACTCTTGGCAAAAAGAAATAGAGATCATTAATCTCTACTACAAAAATTTAAAAAGAATCAAATCTAATGAGATAGAAAAGACCCTTTCCATTGAAGAAATCAAAGCATTATTAAGAAAGAATCTTGATAATAATCCACTCAAACTATGGGAAAAAGACCAAGCCAAGTGTGAAATACTCTTAAAAGATCCTGAAAAGATTATTAGGGTCAAACCCATGCAATATTCTCCTCAAGATAGAGAAGAATTTGATCAACAAGTCACCGAATTACTTGTTCAAGGACTAATAAAACCGAGTAATAGTCCTCATAGCAGTCCTGCTTTCATGGTAAGAAATCATGCAGAACAGGTCAGGAAGAAACCAAGAATGGTCATAAATTATAAAAAATTAAATAGCTTCACCATAAGAGATGGATACTTTCTTCCCAACAAAGAATCCCTTATTAAAGAAGTACAAGAAAAGACTATCTTTAGTAAGTTTGACTGTAAATCCGGATACTGGCAAATAAAAATGGAAGAGGACAGTATACCTCTAACAGCTTTCAGTACTCCTCAAGGGCAATACGAATGGTTGGTAATGCCTTTTGGGCTAACCAATGCACCTCAAATTTTCCAAAGAAGAATGGATAATATTTTCAAAAAACATCATGAATATTGCCTTGTTTATGTTGATGATATTATTGTTTTTAGTAAAACAAAAAAGGAACATAAACAGCATTTAGCAAAGATTGCTAAAGAAATCAGAAACCATGGCATAATGATCTCTGAAAAGAAGATGGAACTGGAAGTTGAACGCATCAACTTTCTAGGCATGATTATTAACAAGGGAGAAATAGAATTACAAAATCATGTTATAGAAAAAATAAATCTCTTTCCAGATCACCTCAGGGATAAATTACAAGTCCAAAGATTTTTGGGATGCATCAATTATGTCCGAACATTTATTCCAAAAATAGCTCAGATAGCTCAAACCTTACAAAATAAGGTTAAGAAAGACTATAAATGGGTCTTTACAGAAGAAGATGCTGCTATAGTTCGGAGGATTCAATACTTATGTAAGAATCTTCCCAAACTAGAACTTCCAAGAGAGGAAGATGAAGTTATTCTTGAAACTGATGCCTCTGAATCCCATTGGGCAGGAGTATTAAAAGCAATTAATCACTCCAAAGAAAAGATTGAAAAAATTTGTGGCTATTCCTCCGGAACATTTAAAAAGCATGAAAAGAATTATTGTGCCTTAGAAAAAGAAATCCTGGCCATAAAACAAGGAATGACAAGTTTCAAAATCCATTTATTACCACGTATATTTCTTGTGAGATCTGACTCAAATTTTGCAGGATTTCTCAAATCAGATTTATACAAAGCCATGAATCAGGCCAAAATGAGGCGATGGCAAGCCTGGTTTTCAGAATGGAACTTCAAGGTGGAACATGTTAAGGGAATAGAAAACAGCCTTCCTGATGCCCTAACCAGAGAAATGATTTTTATGATGCAGGAAATGAAAGGAAGAAAAGAGAAGGGCAAGATGACCCAAGATGAGCAAAACGCTCAGGTGATATATGGATATACAAACACCATCTGGAATGCTATAGCAGGCCTTCAAGAAGAAAGACCTTGCCCAAACATGCCAGAAAAGCTAGCTATCGATTCACTAAAGAATAGTGTTCGCCTAGTTGAGCATAACTTTACCTTCACCCCTCAGAAGGCAAACAAATATCTAAAGAGGGAACAAAGGGAGGCTACTTTTGATAATTTCAGTAGCATAACCCTAAGTGAATCTGAAATTATCTCAACCCATTCCGACAAGACTGTTCGGATGCAGCTGGAAAAATATTTACAGGAACTTCCAAGCGAAATTGTTACAAATATTTTTAAAAAGGTAACCACTGATGAAGCTGCCTGGTACTCCTTGTTCCTAGGAGTACAATGTATCACCATACAGACAAGATTGCCTGGATGGGGAGGATTCGGTACCTATTGCGATAAAAGATTTACCGCTTTAGATGTCCTGATGCACAAGATGCTGCCATCAGAGTTTGGAGAATTATTTGAAGCAGGAATAATACAAAGAACGAACTTCGTCAAAACAGAGAAATACTACAATTTCCTTCCAATATGCATTCACCGAGCCCTTGCTCTTTGGTTCACCAAAAACCCCTCGGCTAAGACCGTGGTAGCAGATATCACCTCGGTTATTCCAGAATGGGAAGAAATAGAAAATGATCAAGGAGATAAAGAAGTCTTTTATTATCCGAGTTATCATTATATCGAGCTTAAAAGAAGAGACGAAGAATTGTCTGTCCTTCGCCCTGCTGAAAAGATCCCTGAATGGATCACCGATGACGAAGAAGCCATCAGAATTCGTCTGACCCTTCAAGATATAAGGGCCCAACAATTTTGGAATCTAAGCCAGATTCTCTCTCGTAACCTCACCATTATTGGAGGAGATGAAAGGATCCTTGTTTCTTATAAGGATAAAGAAGGTCAATTTGAAAACCAAAGTCATCTACTTCAACAGCTCAGAACAGCCTTGCTAGAGCAAAAAATAATGGCATCCGATTTTGTGAAAATAGAATCTATGCTAGATGCTAACCCTGATCCAGATCTAGGACCATGCCTAGAAAATAATGAAGATGGGAACGACTTTTTCAATGATTTAGACAGCACAGGCTGGGAAAATTATGAAAACCAGCTGGACCGCTAAAAGGAGCCGCCTCAAGAGACAAAAGTCAGAAAAAGCATTTCTGTCATCATCTGCCAGCTAGAAAAAGAGACCGCCCCATGTGATAAACTTTGCAAAAGTCAAAAAGGAAGCTGTCTATTCCATCAGGTCACTATTCATCTCATCAAGAAGTGCCAGCTGTCCAACCAACTCTCCCACTTGCACGGATCTTATCTTTTAGTTGTAAATTATTATGAAAAGTTTGGAGTCCAGGGTCTTTAAATAGTCAGAAGCTTGAAGGAGAAGGCATCGAAAATACTGTGGTGACCTCTCTTTGTTTCTAGTTGAGTGTTTGCTTGAGCCCGAAGATTGTAAAAGTCCTTGCTTAGTCTACATAGTAAGTCTTCTTTCAAAGTCTTTCAGTTTCTAGTCTGTAATAGTTTTAATGATAACCTTGTTTACTTCCTTACTTTATTCTCTGACTTCTATTTGCTAAAAACCTAAGTATCTTTCTCTAAATCTCTCTTATCCTTTTCTCTAAATGGCACTTCGGTCCTTGTCTCTACTATACCCGATGGAGGGTTCTTTGAGATTGACCGCGAAGTTTGGTTTAGGGTTTAGGGTTTAGGGTTTAGGGTTTAGGGTTTAGGGTTTAGGGTTTAGGGTTTAGGGTTTAGGGTTTAGGGTTTACAAGGCACACACAAAGAAAATGGGTTTAGGGTTTAGGGTTTAGGGTTTAGGGTTTAGGGTTTAGGGTTTAGGGTTTAGGGTTTAGGGTTTAGGGTTTAGGGTTTAGGGTTTAGGGTTTAGGGTTTAGGGTTTAGGGTTTAGGGTTTAGGGTTTAGGGTTTAGGGTTTAGGGTTTAGGGTTTAGGGTTTAGGGTTTAGGGTTTAGGGTTTAGGGTTTAGGGTTTAGGGTTTAGGGTTTAGGGTTTAGGGTTTAGGGTTTAGGGTTTAGGGTTTAGGGTTTAGGGTTTAGGGTTTAGGGTTTAGGGTTTAGGGTTTAGGGTTTAGGGTTTAGGGTTTAGGGTTTAGGGTTTAGGGTTTAGGGTTTAGGGTTTAGGGTTAGGGTTTAGGGTTTAGGGTTTAGGGTTTAGGGTTTAGGGTTTAGGGTTTAGGGTTTAGGGTTTAGGGTTTAGGGTTTAGGGTTTAGGGTTTACAAGGCACACACAAAGAAAATGGTATCAGAGCCAAGTTCGGCTCATTGGGATGTCTAGAACTACTCTGCATGACACAGTAGACCCAATTTCAGAGGAAATTCGTAGACAAAGCAGACTAGTTTTACACCAGTTAGAAAGACATGAAGGACTTATAGAAAACATCAAAGACGAGTGCGAAAAAGATAATATAGAACTCTTTAGAAACATTCATCAAGCTAATCATACCCTAGAACAACTACATAAGACTGTAGTAAACCAAGAGAGCACCCTTTGTTATCAGATCTCACAATTAGAATTAAAAGTTCAGAAAATTTCTGAAAAAGTTCAGACAATACTAGACATCTTACAACGAAAATTGTAAAGATGAGTTTTTCAGAAAAAGTACAAAAACGAGTAATTTCTAGTATTGGTGCTGAAGCTGTAACTTTTACTACTAAGTGTGAATCAACCTCTGAGAGTTTAACTAAGATAGTTTCTCAGAACAACTGGTTAATAGCAGGAATCCAAGAAATGGAAACCAACTTTTCCAAAAGAATGGAAAAAGTAGAAATCCAAATTCAAGAGTTAAGAAAAACTCTAGAACCCGAGGAAGTAACAGCCCCTAAACAGAAATTAAAAAGAAAATTGTCTTATTTTTCTGAAGAAGAAGAAATAGAAGACATTTCTACTGGCTGTCCGGCATTTTCAAGAGAAAACCTAAAAATGCTAAGAATCCTAACTCACTCAAAATCAAACCATCACATGACCATAAATGCGGCAGAATATGAGTTAGAGCAAGTAGAAAAGAATGTGCAAAATTTTCAGGTTCCTCGATTTGCTTGGAAAGAACTATACCATCTTAGCTCTCTGCAATTTAGACAAAAGTATTATCTAAAATGCGTAGAAGAATCTATATCCTTGACCAATGAAGAACATATGGTCCCTCTATTTACCAAGAGTGTAATAGATGAAGGAAAACAAAAAGGATTTAGATTTATACACATGGCCGCTATCCAGGTAGTCATAAAGATTATGGCTAGAAAAAATCTAGGAGGACGAGTCCTAGCCGTGGTACAAGATAGACGGCTGACAAATTTTAGACAAAGCCTAGTAGGCGCCATTGAATCTTCTGGAGATACAGGAGTAATATTTTTCAGCGTCTTCCCAGACTACATGATAGACATAGGAGATACTATGGAATCATTACATCTGAGAGTTCAATCTCAAGGCTTTAGTTTTAGGCCTGGAACAAAAGGATTGTGTGTTCAATATAACATGTATTACAAGATGATGAACTCCTCAGAACCAAGAGGAAAATTGTCACAAAAGGAAGACAATGATGTTACTACAATGATTAAAGCCAGTTCGGCTAATAGTATTCAAAGAGCAGAAAAAATTAAATGGGGAGACATTCATTTTCCTAAAGAATGGGAAATAATGGAAGAAAAAGTCAAGGATGAAACAAGTAACATCTCTGCAATCCAATACAAGCTAGATGGCAGGATAATTCTAAAATTCAATCATTCTCCTACCATAGAAGAACCGAGAACATCTTCTGCCGAAGAAACAAGAAGAAGAAAATCTTTAATGGAAAGATCCAATTGTAAGATGGTCCGATCCATGACATATGAGGAATATGTCCAGGAATTTGAGACTACTGAGAGACCAGAAAGGTTGAACGAATTAGTCAAAATTCTGGCAAATTGGAAAATTGAACCAGAAGTTCAAAATTTGAAGGTTACTGGAGAATCAAGTAACCATCTCTTTCTCGATGATCTACACAAAAAGACTCGAGAAGATGAAAGAAGCTTTAGAGATTGGAACTTTAGTGATCCAGAGAACAATGAGAGAAGAGGAAAACAAATTAGAATCAACAAACATAATGGGAATAATCTTTTTGTGGAAACCTCTTGCAATAAATTAGAACCCATCAGCACAGCAGGACACTATCTTGATCTAGATAAATGTCCCAACATATCAGAAATAATTAATGCTTGGGGAGATTCAATGAACATTGTTCGAAGTTCCAACCCAGAATGGAGTTTTACTCAGTATAGAAGATATATAGAGAAAACTCTAAAAGGAATCGTCGGTGATTTTTGGAAAAGGCACCGACAGACATGTGCTGAGTGCGTCCAAGCTAACGCTGTTGGAGAACCCAGAGAATGGACCCAACACATGTTAAAAATCATTAGAAGAGAATTTGGGGGCATAGAAGCTGAGCAAGATGCTCGAATGAAAGAGATAGCGAAAAGCAAATTAACAAATCTAGCCATCTGTGATCTCAGATACCTAGAAGAATACGAAATGGAATTCAAAAGGTATTTCTATCAGGCAGGTTTAGAAAATGATGAGAATGCTAAGAATATGTATTTTCATAAACTTCCCTATCCTCTCGGAGTAAAGATACAGCAGGATTATGAAAAGAATCCTGACACAAACCAAAGACTAAATACCCTAGGGGAAAGAATTCTCTTTGTGCATCATGCTTTAAGGAACCTCTGCATAGAAAGAAAATCTCAGAAAATCTCTAGAAGACAACTAAAAGGTTTTCCTGGGATATGTGAACTAATGCATGACATGCCATCTCAATACGGATGTCATCAAAAATATAAAAGAAAAGCCCGAAGAAAAGGGAGTTTCAGGCATTTCAAGGAAAGAAACAGATTTTTTAGGAAAAGTAAAACTTGGAAAAGAAGAAAACAATTTCCAAGAAAACCATACTTTAAAAAGAAAAGTAAAAATGACAAATCAAAAGATAAGCAAAATTGCACCTGCTTTATTTGTCACGAAGAAGGACATTTTGCTAATAAATGTCCTAATCGAGGAAAGATGCAAAATACCAAGATGGTACAAATCCTCGAACAAATGCCTACAGAATATTTTGAAAATTTTAAAATAATTCAAGATGAAGAGTCGGATACGGAATCCGAGGTCTTTTCATTACTAAGTAGTAATGACGAAGAAGACGAATCATCTGATACGGACTCGAATGTAGAAAATCTGATGATGATCACTGCTAACCCCCTTCCCAATATCATTCAGATTAACAACAGATGGATGAGAAGAATCATCTATGATCCTCCTTTAGATCCTTGTATGGAATATGACTACCCTAGTTGGGAAGAAATTCCAGCACCACAAGCTACTCAGATCGAAGCAGGAGTACTGCTCGAATCCGCCAAACCATTTACCTCTAAGCATAGCATTTACATTGAAACAAGAGTCAGTGTACGGGGATATCATCGATACACCCTCAATGCTTATGTTGATACCGGAGCCGGATTTAACATGATGTTAAAACATGCTCTTCCAAATCATATGTGGAAAAAGGCTCCTATTCCACTCGAAGCGGTTATGGCCAATACTGATACCAGCAGACTCGAGTATGTGGCTCATAATATTCATATCTTTATCTCTGGAAAAGAGTTCCTTATTGATAAAGTTTGGCAGACAGATATCAAAGGCCAACCTGACCTCCTTCTTGGGAATAATTTCATACAAACCTATGAACCTTTTGTTCAAACCAAGAACACTGTCCAATTCACCCTTCCAAATGGACTCCCAGTCACGGTTGATAAGGTTCGCAATGCTTATGCTCATGCCTTTGAACCTGCTTTTCTTGAAACCTTCAAGAAACCACCCTCAGAGTGCCCAGACGAGAAGCCTGGTGGACCTTCTATCCTTTTCAAAACTCCCATGCGTACTCTGCTGACAAATTGTGAAGAAGTTCACATCAGAAATTGGAGCAGCGACAGCGAAATCAGTGAAGACGAAGAAAGAGTACTTCCTCTTCCAGAAAAATGGAGCAAAGACAAAGACTCTTGGCAAAAAGAAATAGAGATCATTAATCTCTACTACAAAAATTTAAAAAGAATCAAATCTAATGAGATAGAAAAGACCCTTTCCATTGAAGAAATCAAAGCATTATTAAGAAAGAATCTTGATAATAATCCACTCAAACTATGGGAAAAAGACCAAGCCAAGTGTGAAATACTCTTAAAAGATCCTGAAAAGATTATTAGGGTCAAACCCATGCAATATTCTCCTCAAGATAGAGAAGAATTTGATCAACAAGTCACCGAATTACTTGTTCAAGGACTAATAAAACCGAGTAATAGTCCTCATAGCAGTCCTGCTTTCATGGTAAGAAATCATGCAGAACAGGTCAGGAAGAAACCAAGAATGGTCATAAATTATAAAAAATTAAATAGCTTCACCATAAGAGATGGATACTTTCTTCCCAACAAAGAATCCCTTATTAAAGAAGTACAAGAAAAGACTATCTTTAGTAAGTTTGACTGTAAATCCGGATACTGGCAAATAAAAATGGAAGAGGACAGTATACCTCTAACAGCTTTCAGTACTCCTCAAGGGCAATACGAATGGTTGGTAATGCCTTTTGGGCTAACCAATGCACCTCAAATTTTCCAAAGAAGAATGGATAATATTTTCAAAAAACATCATGAATATTGCCTTGTTTATGTTGATGATATTATTGTTTTTAGTAAAACAAAAAAGGAACATAAACAGCATTTAGCAAAGATTGCTAAAGAAATCAGAAACCATGGCATAATGATCTCTGAAAAGAAGATGGAACTGGAAGTTGAACGCATCAACTTTCTAGGCATGATTATTAACAAGGGAGAAATAGAATTACAAAATCATGTTATAGAAAAAATAAATCTCTTTCCAGATCACCTCAGGGATAAATTACAAGTCCAAAGATTTTTGGGATGCATCAATTATGTCCGAACATTTATTCCAAAAATAGCTCAGATAGCTCAAACCTTACAAAATAAGGTTAAGAAAGACTATAAATGGGTCTTTACAGAAGAAGATGCTGCTATAGTTCGGAGGATTCAATACTTATGTAAGAATCTTCCCAAACTAGAACTTCCAAGAGAGGAAGATGAAGTTATTCTTGAAACTGATGCCTCTGAATCCCATTGGGCAGGAGTATTAAAAGCAATTAATCACTCCAAAGAAAAGATTGAAAAAATTTGTGGCTATTCCTCCGGAACATTTAAAAAGCATGAAAAGAATTATTGTGCCTTAGAAAAAGAAATCCTGGCCATAAAACAAGGAATGACAAGTTTCAAAATCCATTTATTACCACGTATATTTCTTGTGAGATCTGACTCAAATTTTGCAGGATTTCTCAAATCAGATTTACACAAAGCCATGAATCAGGCCAAAATGAGGCGATGGCAAGCCTGGTTTTCAGAATGGAACTTCAAGGTGGAACATGTTAAGGGAATAGAAAACAGCCTTCCTGATGCCCTAACCAGAGAAATGATTTTTATGATGCAGGAAATGAAAGGAAGAAAAGAGAAGGGCAAGATGACCCAAGATGAGCAAAACGCTCAGGTGATATATGGATATACAAACACCATCTGGAATGCTATAGCAGGCCTTCAAGAAGAAAGACCTTGCCCAAACATGCCAGAAAAGCTAGCTATCGATTCACTAAAGAATAGTGTTCGCCTAGTTGAGCATAACTTTACCTTCACCCCTCAGAAGGCAAACAAATATCTAAAGAGGGAACAAAGGGAGGCTACTTTTGATAATTTCAGTAGCATAACCCTAAGTGAATCTGAAATTATCTCAACCCATTCCGACAAGACTGTTCGGATGCAGCTGGAAAAATATTTACAGGAACTTCCAAGCGAAATTGTTACAAATATTTTTAAAAAGGTAACCACTGATGAAGCTGCCTGGTACTCCTTGTTCCTAGGAGTACAATGTATCACCATACAGACAAGATTGCCTGGATGGGGAGGATTCGGTACCTATTGCGATAAAAGATTTACCGCTTTAGATGTCCTGATGCACAAGATGCTGCCATCAGAGTTTGGAGAATTATTTGAAGCAGGAATAATACAAAGAACGAACTTCGTCAAAACAGAGAAATACTACAATTTCCTTCCAATATGCATTCACCGAGCCCTTGCTCTTTGGTTCACCAAAAACCCCTCGGCTAAGACCGTGGTAGCAGATATCACCTCGGTTATTCCAGAATGGGAAGAAATAGAAAATGATCAAGGAGATAAAGAAGTCTTTTATTATCCGAGTTATCATTATATCGAGCTTAAAAGAAGAGACGAAGAATTGTCTGTCCTTCGCCCTGCTGAAAAGATCCCTGAATGGATCACCGATGACGAAGAAGCCATCAGAATTCGTCTGACCCTTCAAGATATAAGGGCCCAACAATTTTGGAATCTAAGCCAGATTCTCTCTCGTAACCTCACCATTATTGGAGGAGATGAAAGGATCCTTGTTTCTTATAAGGATAAAGAAGGTCAATTTGAAAACCAAAGTCATCTACTTCAACAGCTCAGAACAGCCTTGCTAGAGCAAAAAATAATGGCATCCGATTTTGTGAAAATAGAATCTATGCTAGATGCTAACCCTGATCCAGATCTAGGACCATGCCTAGAAAATAATGAAGATGGGAACGACTTTTTCAATGATTTAGACAGCACAGGCTGGGAAAATTATGAAAACCAGCTGGACCGCTAAAAGGAGCCGCCTCAAGAGACAAAAGTCAGAAAAAGCATTTCTGTCATCATCTGCCAGCTAGAAAAAGAGACCGCCCCATGTGATAAACTTTGCAAAAGTCAAAAAGGAAGCTGTCTATTCCATCAGGTCACTATTCATCTCATCAAGAAGTGCCAGCTGTCCAACCAACTCTCCCACTTGCACGGATCTTATCTTTTAGTTATAAATTATTATGAAAAGTTTGGAGTCCAGGGTCTTTAAATAGTCAGAAGCTTGAAGGAGAAGGCATCGAAAATACTGTGGTGACCTCTCTTTGTTTTTAGTTGAGTGTTTGCTTGAGCCCGAAGATTGTAAAAGTCCTTGCTTAGTCTACATAGTAAGTCTTCTTTCAAAGTCTTTCAGTTTCTAGTCTGTAATAGTTTTAATGATAACCTTGTTTACTTCCTTACTTTATTCTCTGACTTCTATTTGCTTAAAACCTAAGTATCTTTCTCTAAATCTCTCTTATCCTTTTCTCTAAATGGCACTTCGGTCCTTGTCTCTACTATACCCGATGGAGGGTTCTTTGAGATTGACCGCGAAGTTTGGTTTAGGGTTTAGGGTTTAGGGTTTAGGGTTTAGGGTTTAGGGTTTAGGGTTTAGGGTTTAGGGTTTAGGGTTTAGGGTTTACAAGGCACACACAAAGAAAATGGGTTTAGGGTTTAGGGTTTAGGGTTTAGGGTTTAGGGTTTAGGGTTTAGGGTTTAGGGTTTAGGGTTTAGGGTTTAGGGTTTAGGGTTTAGGGTTTAGGGTTTAGGGTTTAGGGTTTAGGGTTTAGGGTTTAGGGTTTAGGGTTTAGGGTTTAGGGTTTAGGGTTAGGGTTTAGGGTTTAGGGTTTAGGGTTTAGGGTTTAGGGTTTAGGGTTAGGGTTTAGGGTTTAGGGTTTAGGGTTTAGGGTTTAGGGTTTAGGGTTTAGGGTTTAGGGTTTAGGGTTTAGGGTTTAGGGTTTAGGGTTTAGGGTTTACAAGGCACACACAAAGAAAATGGTATCAGAGCCAAGTTCGGCTCATTGGGATGTCTAGAACTACTCTGCATGACACAGTAGACCCAATTTCAGAGGAAATTCGTAGACAAAGCAGACTAGTTTTACACCAGTTAGAAAGACATGAAGGACTTATAGAAAACATCAAAGACGAGTGCGAAAAAGATAATATAGAACTCTTTAGAAACATTCATCAAGCTAATCATACCCTAGAACAACTACATAAGACTGTAGTAAACCAAGAGAGCACCCTTTGTTATCAGATCTCACAATTAGAATTAAAAGTTCAGAAAATTTCTGAAAAAGTTCAGACAATACTAGACATCTTACAACGAAAATTGTAAAGATGAGTTTTTCAGAAAAAGTACAAAAACGAGTAATTTCTAGTATTGGTGCTGAAGCTGTAACTTTTACTACTAAGTGTGAATCAACCTCTGAGAGTTTAACTAAGATAGTTTCTCAGAACAACTGGTTAATAGCAGGAATCCAAGAAATGGAAACCAACTTTTCCAAAAGAATGGAAAAAGTAGAAATCCAAATTCAAGAGTTAAGAAAAACTCTAGAACCCGAGGAAGTAACAGCCCCTAAACAGAAATTAAAAAGAAAATTGTCTTATTTTTCTGAAGAAGAAGAAATAGAAGACATTTCTACTGGCTGTCCGGCATTTTCAAGAGAAAACCTAAAAATGCTAAGAATCCTAACTCACTCAAAATCAAACCATCACATGACCATAAATGCGGCAGAATATGAGTTAGAGCAAGTAGAAAAGAATGTGCAAAATTTTCAGGTTCCTCGATTTGCTTGGAAAGAACTATACCATCTTAGCTCTCTGCAATTTAGACAAAAGTATTATCTAAAATGCGTAGAAGAATCTATATCCTTGACCAATGAAGAACATATGGTCCCTCTATTTACCAAGAGTGTAATAGATGAAGGAAAACAAAAAGGATTTAGATTTATACACATGGCCGCTATCCAGGTAGTCATAAAGATTATGGCTAGAAAAAATCTAGGAGGACGAGTCCTAGCCGTGGTACAAGATAGACGGCTGACAAATTTTAGACAAAGCCTAGTAGGCGCCATTGAATCTTCTGGAGATACAGGAGTAATATTTTTCAGCGTCTTCCCAGACTACATGATAGACATAGGAGATACTATGGAATCATTACATCTGAGAGTTCAATCTCAAGGCTTTAGTTTTAGGCCTGGAACAAAAGGATTGTGTGTTCAATATAACATGTATTACAAGATGATGAACTCCTCAGAACCAAGAGGAAAATTGTCACAAAAGGAAGACAATGATGTTACTACAATGATTAAAGCCAGTTCGGCTAATAGTATTCAAAGAGCAGAAAAAATTAAATGGGGAGACATTCATTTTCCTAAAGAATGGGAAATAATGGAAGAAAAAGTCAAGGATGAAACAAGTAACATCTCTGCAATCCAATACAAGCTAGATGGCAGGATAATTCTAAAATTCAATCATTCTCCTACCATAGAAGAACCGAGAACATCTTCTGCCGAAGAAACAAGAAGAAGAAAATCTTTAATGGAAAGATCCAATTGTAAGATGGTCCGATCCATGACATATGAGGAATATGTCCAGGAATTTGAGACTACTGAGAGACCAGAAAGGTTGAACGAATTAGTCAAAATTCTGGCAAATTGGAAAATTGAACCAGAAGTTCAAAATTTGAAGGTTACTGGAGAATCAAGTAACCATCTCTTTCTCGATGATCTACACAAAAAGACTCGAGAAGATGAAAGAAGCTTTAGAGATTGGAACTTTAGTGATCCAGAGAACAATGAGAGAAGAGGAAAACAAATTAGAATCAACAAACATAATGGGAATAATCTTTTTGTGGAAACCTCTTGCAATAAATTAGAACCCATCAGCACAGCAGGACACTATCTTGATCTAGATAAATGTCCCAACATATCAGAAATAATTAATGCTTGGGGAGATTCAATGAACATTGTTCGAAGTTCCAACCCAGAATGGAGTTTTACTCAGTATAGAAGATATATAGAGAAAACTCTAAAAGGAATCGTCGGTGATTTTTGGAAAAGGCACCGACAGACATGTGCTGAGTGCGTCCAAGCTAACGCTGTTGGAGAACCCAGAGAATGGACCCAACACATGTTAAAAATCATTAGAAGAGAATTTGGGGGCATAGAAGCTGAGCAAGATGCTCGAATGAAAGAGATAGCGAAAAGCAAATTAACAAATCTAGCCATCTGTGATCTCAGATACCTAGAAGAATACGAAATGGAATTCAAAAGGTATTTCTATCAGGCAGGTTTAGAAAATGATGAGAATGCTAAGAATATGTATTTTCATAAACTTCCCTATCCTCTCGGAGTAAAGATACAGCAGGATTATGAAAAGAATCCTGACACAAACCAAAGACTAAATACCCTAGGGGAAAGAATTCTCTTTGTGCATCATGCTTTAAGGAACCTCTGCATAGAAAGAAAATCTCAGAAAATCTCTAGAAGACAACTAAAAGGTTTTCCTGGGATATGTGAACTAATGCATGACATGCCATCTCAATACGGATGTCATCAAAAATATAAAAGAAAAGCCCGAAGAAAAGGGAGTTTCAGGCATTTCAAGGAAAGAAACAGATTTTTTAGGAAAAGTAAAACTTGGAAAAGAAGAAAACAATTTCCAAGAAAACCATACTTTAAAAAGAAAAGTAAAAATGACAAATCAAAAGATAAGCAAAATTGCACCTGCTTTATTTGTCACGAAGAAGGACATTTTGCTAATAAATGTCCTAATCGAGGAAAGATGCAAAATACCAAGATGGTACAAATCCTCGAACAAATGCCTACAGAATATTTTGAAAATTTTAAAATAATTCAAGATGAAGAGTCGGATACGGAATCCGAGGTCTTTTCATTACTAAGTAGTAATGACGAAGAAGACGAATCATCTGATACGGACTCGAATGTAGAAAATCTGATGATGATCACTGCTAACCCCCTTCCCAATATCATTCAGATTAACAACAGATGGATGAGAAGAATCATCTATGATCCTCCTTTAGATCCTTGTATGGAATATGACTACCCTAGTTGGGAAGAAATTCCAGCACCACAAGCTACTCAGATCGAAGCAGGAGTACTGCTCGAATCCGCCAAACCATTTACCTCTAAGCATAGCATTTACATTGAAACAAGAGTCAGTGTACGGGGATATCATCGATACACCCTCAATGCTTATGTTGATACCGGAGCCGGATTTAACATGATGTTAAAACATGCTCTTCCAAATCATATGTGGAAAAAGGCTCCTATTCCACTCGAAGCGGTTATGGCCAATACTGATACCAGCAGACTCGAGTATGTGGCTCATAATATTCATATCTTTATCTCTGGAAAAGAGTTCCTTATTGATAAAGTTTGGCAGACAGATATCAAAGGCCAACCTGACCTCCTTCTTGGGAATAATTTCATACAAACCTATGAACCTTTTGTTCAAACCAAGAACACTGTCCAATTCACCCTTCCAAATGGACTCCCAGTCACGGTTGATAAGGTTCGCAATGCTTATGCTCATGCCTTTGAACCTGCTTTTCTTGAAACCTTCAAGAAACCACCCTCAGAGTGCCCAGACGAGAAGCCTGGTGGACCTTCTATCCTTTTCAAAACTCCCATGCGTACTCTGCTGACAAATTGTGAAGAAGTTCACATCAGAAATTGGAGCAGCGACAGCGAAATCAGTGAAGACGAAGAAAGAGTACTTCCTCTTCCAGAAAAATGGAGCAAAGACAAAGACTCTTGGCAAAAAGAAATAGAGATCATTAATCTCTACTACAAAAATTTAAAAAGAATCAAATCTAATGAGATAGAAAAGACCCTTTCCATTGAAGAAATCAAAGCATTATTAAGAAAGAATCTTGATAATAATCCACTCAAACTATGGGAAAAAGACCAAGCCAAGTGTGAAATACTCTTAAAAGATCCTGAAAAGATTATTAGGGTCAAACCCATGCAATATTCTCCTCAAGATAGAGAAGAATTTGATCAACAAGTCACCGAATTACTTGTTCAAGGACTAATAAAACCGAGTAATAGTCCTCATAGCAGTCCTGCTTTCATGGTAAGAAATCATGCAGAACAGGTCAGGAAGAAACCAAGAATGGTCATAAATTATAAAAAATTAAATAGCTTCACCATAAGAGATGGATACTTTCTTCCCAACAAAGAATCCCTTATTAAAGAAGTACAAGAAAAGACTATCTTTAGTAAGTTTGACTGTAAATCCGGATACTGGCAAATAAAAATGGAAGAGGACAGTATACCTCTAACAGCTTTCAGTACTCCTCAAGGGCAATACGAATGGTTGGTAATGCCTTTTGGGCTAACCAATGCACCTCAAATTTTCCAAAGAAGAATGGATAATATTTTCAAAAAACATCATGAATATTGCCTTGTTTATGATATTATTGTTTTTAGTAAAACAAAAAAGGAACATAAACAGCATTTAGCAAAGATTGCTAAAGAAATCAGAAACCATGGCATAATGATCTCTGAAAAGAAGATGGAACTGGAAGTTGAACGCATCAACTTTCTAGGCATGATTATTAACAAGGGAGAAATAGAATTACAAAATCATGTTATAGAAAAAATAAATCTCTTTCCAGATCACCTCAGGGATAAATTACAAGTCCAAAGATTTTTGGGATGCATCAATTATGTCCGAACATTTATTCCAAAAATAGCTCAGATAGCTCAAACCTTACAAAATAAGGTTAAGAAAGACTATAAATGGGTCTTTACAGAAGAAGATGCTGCTATAGTTCGGAGGATTCAATACTTATGTAAGAATCTTCCCAAACTAGAACTTCCAAGAGAGGAAGATGAAGTTATTCTTGAAACTGATGCCTCTGAATCCCATTGGGCAGGAGTATTAAAAGCAATTAATCACTCCAAAGAAAAGATTGAAAAAATTTGTGGCTATTCCTCCGGAACATTTAAAAAGCATGAAAAGAATTATTGTGCCTTAGAAAAAGAAATCCTGGCCATAAAACAAGGAATGACAAGTTTCAAAATCCATTTATTACCACGTATATTTCTTGTGAGATCTGACTCAAATTTTGCAGGATTTCTCAAATCAGATTTACACAAAGCCATGAATCAGGCCAAAATGAGGCGATGGCAAGCCTGGTTTTCAGAATGGAACTTCAAGGTGGAACATGTTAAGGGAATAGAAAACAGCCTTCCTGATGCCCTAACCAGAGAAATGATTTTTATGATGCAGGAAATGAAAGGAAGAAAAGAGAAGGGCAAGATGACCCAAGATGAGCAAAACGCTCAGGTGATATATGGATATACAAACACCATCTGGAATGCTATAGCAGGCCTTCAAGAAGAAAGACCTTGCCCAAACATGCCAGAAAAGCTAGCTATCGATTCACTAAAGAATAGTGTTCGCCTAGTTGAGCATAACTTTACCTTCACCCCTCAGAAGGCAAACAAATATCTAAAGAGGGAACAAAGGGAGGCTACTTTTGATAATTTCAGTAGCATAACCCTAAGTGAATCTGAAATTATCTCAACCCATTCCGACAAGACTGTTCGGATGCAGCTGGAAAAATATTTACAGGAACTTCCAAGCGAAATTGTTACAAATATTTTTAAAAAGGTAACCACTGATGAAGCTGCCTGGTACTCCTTGTTCCTAGGAGTACAATGTATCACCATACAGACAAGATTGCCTGGATGGGGAGGATTCGGTACCTATTGCGATAAAAGATTTACCGCTTTAGATGTCCTGATGCACAAGATGCTGCCATCAGAGTTTGGAGAATTATTTGAAGCAGGAATAATACAAAGAACGAACTTCGTCAAAACAGAGAAATATTACAATTTCCTTCCAATATGCATTCACCGAGCCCTTGCTCTTTGGTTCACCAAAAACCCCTCGGCTAAGACCGTGGTAGCAGATATCACCTCGGTTATTCCAGAATGGGAAGAAATAGAAAATGATCAAGGAGATAAAGAAGTCTTTTATTATCCGAGTTATCATTATATCGAGCTTAAAAGAAGAGACGAAGAATTGTCTGTCCTTCGCCCTGCTGAAAAGATCCCTGAATGGATCACCGATGACGAAGAAGCCATCAGAATTCGTCTGACCCTTCAAGATATAAGGGCCCAACAATTTTGGAATCTAAGCCAGATTCTCTCTCGTAACCTCACCATTATTGGAGGAGATGAAAGGATCCTTGTTTCTTATAAGGATAAAGAAGGTCAATTTGAAAACCAAAGTCATCTACTTCAACAGCTCAGAACAGCTTTGCTAGAGCAAAAAATAATGGCATCCGATTTTGTGAAAATAGAATCTATGCTAGATGCTAACCCTGATCCAGATCTAGGACCATGCCTAGAAAATAATGAAGATGGGAACGACTTTTTCAATGATTTAGACAGCACAGGCTGGGAAAATTATGAAAACCAGCTGGACCGCTAAAAGGAGCCGCCTCAAGAGACAAAAGTCAGAAAAAGCATTTCTGTCATCATCTGCCAGCTAGAAAAAGAGACCGCCCCATGTGATAAACTTTGCAAAAGTCAAAAAGGAAGCTGTCTATTCCATCAGGTCACTATTCATCTCATCAAGAAGTGCCAGCTGTCCAACCAACTCTCCCACTTGCACGGATCTTATCTTTTAGTTGTAAATTATTATGAAAAGTTTGGAGTCCAGGGTCTTTAAATAGTCAGAAGCTTGAAGGAGAAGGCATCGAAAATACTGTGGTGACCTCTCTTTGTTTCTAGTTGAGTGTTTGCTTGAGCCCGAAGATTGTAAAAGTCCTTGCTTAGTCTACATAGTAAGTCTTCTTTCAAAGTCTTTCAGTTTCTAGTCTGTAATAGTTTTAATGATAACCTTGTTTACTTCCTTACTTTATTCTCTGACTTCTATTTGCTTAAAACCTAAGTATCTTTCTCTAAATCTCTCTTATCCTTTTCTCTAAATGGCACTTCGGTCCTTGTCTCTACTATACCCGATGGAGGGTTCTTTGAGATTGACCGCGAAGTTTGGTTTAGGGTTTAGGGTTTAGGGTTTAGGGTTTAGGGTTTAGGGTTTAGGGTTTAGGGTTTAGGGTTTAGGGTTTAGGGTTTACAAGGCACACACAAAGAAAATGGTATCAGAGCCAAGTTCGGCTCATTGGGATGTCTAGAACTACTCTGCATGACACAGTAGACCCAATTTCAGAGGAAATTCGTAGACAAAGCAGACTAGTTTTACACCAGTTAGAAAGACATGAAGGACTTATAGAAAACATCAAAGACGAGTGCGAAAAAGATAATATAGAACTCTTTAGAAACATTCATCAAGCTAATCATACCCTAGAACAACTACATAAGACTGTAGTAAACCAAGAGAGCACCCTTTGTTATCAGATCTCACAATTAGAATTAAAAGTTCAGAAAATTTCTGAAAAAGTTCAGACAATACTAGACATCTTACAACGAAAATTGTAAAGATGAGTTTTTCAGAAAAAGTACAAAAACGAGTAATTTCTAGTATTGGTGCTGAAGCTGTAACTTTTACTACTAAGTGTGAATCAACCTCTGAGAGTTTAACTAAGATAGTTTCTCAGAACAACTGGTTAATAGCAGGAATCCAAGAAATGGAAACCAACTTTTCCAAAAGAATGGAAAAAGTAGAAATCCAAATTCAAGAGTTAAGAAAAACTCTAGAACCCGAGGAAGTAACAGCCCCTAAACAGAAATTAAAAAGAAAATTGTCTTATTTTTCTGAAGAAGAAGAAATAGAAGACATTTCTACTGGCTGTCCGGCATTTTCAAGAGAAAACCTAAAAATGCTAAGAATCCTAACTCACTCAAAATCAAACCATCACATGACCATAAATGCGGCAGAATATGAGTTAGAGCAAGTAGAAAAGAATGTGCAAAATTTTCAGGTTCCTCGATTTGCTTGGAAAGAACTATACCATCTTAGCTCTCTGCAATTTAGACAAAAGTATTATCTAAAATGCGTAGAAGAATCTATATCCTTGACCAATGAAGAACATATGGTCCCTCTATTTACCAAGAGTGTAATAGATGAAGGAAAACAAAAAGGATTTAGATTTATACACATGGCCGCTATCCAGGTAGTCATAAAGATTATGGCTAGAAAAAATCTAGGAGGACGAGTCCTAGCCGTGGTACAAGATAGACGGCTGACAAATTTTAGACAAAGCCTAGTAGGCGCCATTGAATCTTCTGGAGATACAGGAGTAATATTTTTCAGCGTCTTCCCAGACTACATGATAGACATAGGAGATACTATGGAATCATTACATCTGAGAGTTCAATCTCAAGGCTTTAGTTTTAGGCCTGGAACAAAAGGATTGTGTGTTCAATATAACATGTATTACAAGATGATGAACTCCTCAGAACCAAGAGGAAAATTGTCACAAAAGGAAGACAATGATGTTACTACAATGATTAAAGCCAGTTCGGCTAATAGTATTCAAAGAGCAGAAAAAATTAAATGGGGAGACATTCATTTTCCTAAAGAATGGGAAATAATGGAAGAAAAAGTCAAGGATGAAACAAGTAACATCTCTGCAATCCAATACAAGCTAGATGGCAGGATAATTCTAAAATTCAATCATTCTCCTACCATAGAAGAACCGAGAACATCTTCTGCCGAAGAAACAAGAAGAAGAAAATCTTTAATGGAAAGATCCAATTGTAAGATGGTCCGATCCATGACATATGAGGAATATGTCCAGGAATTTGAGACTACTGAGAGACCAGAAAGGTTGAACGAATTAGTCAAAATTCTGGCAAATTGGAAAATTGAACCAGAAGTTCAAAATTTGAAGGTTACTGGAGAATCAAGTAACCATCTCTTTCTCGATGATCTACACAAAAAGACTCGAGAAGATGAAAGAAGCTTTAGAGATTGGAACTTTAGTGATCCAGAGAACAATGAGAGAAGAGGAAAACAAATTAGAATCAACAAACATAATGGGAATAATCTTTTTGTGGAAACCTCTTGCAATAAATTAGAACCCATCAGCACAGCAGGACACTATCTTGATCTAGATAAATGTCCCAACATATCAGAAATAATTAATGCTTGGGGAGATTCAATGAACATTGTTCGAAGTTCCAACCCAGAATGGAGTTTTACTCAGTATAGAAGATATATAGAGAAAACTCTAAAAGGAATCGTCGGTGATTTTTGGAAAAGGCACCGACAGACATGTGCTGAGTGCGTCCAAGCTAACGCTGTTGGAGAACCCAGAGAATGGACCCAACACATGTTAAAAATCATTAGAAGAGAATTTGGGGGCATAGAAGCTGAGCAAGATGCTCGAATGAAAGAGATAGCGAAAAGCAAATTAACAAATCTAGCCATCTGTGATCTCAGATACCTAGAAGAATACGAAATGGAATTCAAAAGGTATTTCTATCAGGCAGGTTTAGAAAATGATGAGAATGCTAAGAATATGTATTTTCATAAACTTCCCTATCCTCTCGGAGTAAAGATACAGCAGGATTATGAAAAGAATCCTGACACAAACCAAAGACTAAATACCCTAGGGGAAAGAATTCTCTTTGTGCATCATGCTTTAAGGAACCTCTGCATAGAAAGAAAATCTCAGAAAATCTCTAGAAGACAACTAAAAGGTTTTCCTGGGATATGTGAACTAATGCATGACATGCCATCTCAATACGGATGTCATCAAAAATATAAAAGAAAAGCCCGAAGAAAAGGGAGTTTCAGGCATTTCAAGGAAAGAAACAGATTTTTTAGGAAAAGTAAAACTTGGAAAAGAAGAAAACAATTTCCAAGAAAACCATACTTTAAAAAGAAAAGTAAAAATGACAAATCAAAAGATAAGCAAAATTGCACCTGCTTTATTTGTCACGAAGAAGGACATTTTGCTAATAAATGTCCTAATCGAGGAAAGATGCAAAATACCAAGATGGTACAAATCCTCGAACAAATGCCTACAGAATATTTTGAAAATTTTAAAATAATTCAAGATGAAGAGTCGGATACGGAATCCGAGGTCTTTTCATTACTAAGTAGTAATGACGAAGAAGACGAATCATCTGATACGGACTCGAATGTAGAAAATCTGATGATGATCACTGCTAACCCCCTTCCCAATATCATTCAGATTAACAACAGATGGATGAGAAGAATCATCTATGATCCTCCTTTAGATCCTTGTATGGAATATGACTACCCTAGTTGGGAAGAAATTCCAGCACCACAAGCTACTCAGATCGAAGCAGGAGTACTGCTCGAATCCGCCAAACCATTTACCTCTAAGCATAGCATTTACATTGAAACAAGAGTCAGTGTACGGGGATATCATCGATACACCCTCAATGCTTATGTTGATACCGGAGCCGGATTTAACATGATGTTAAAACATGCTCTTCCAAATCATATGTGGAAAAAGGCTCCTATTCCACTCGAAGCGGTTATGGCCAATACTGATACCAGCAGACTCGAGTATGTGGCTCATAATATTCATATCTTTATCTCTGGAAAAGAGTTCCTTATTGATAAAGTTTGGCAGACAGATATCAAAGGCCAACCTGACCTCCTTCTTGGGAATAATTTCATACAAACCTATGAACCTTTTGTTCAAACCAAGAACACTGTCCAATTCACCCTTCCAAATGGACTCCCAGTCACGGTTGATAAGGTTCGCAATGCTTATGCTCATGCCTTTGAACCTGCTTTTCTTGAAACCTTCAAGAAACCACCCTCAGAGTGCCCAGACGAGAAGCCTGGTGGACCTTCTATCCTTTTCAAAACTCCCATGCGTACTCTGCTGACAAATTGTGAAGAAGTTCACATCAGAAATTGGAGCAGCGACAGCGAAATCAGTGAAGACGAAGAAAGAGTACTTCCTCTTCCAGAAAAATGGAGCAAAGACAAAGACTCTTGGCAAAAAGAAATAGAGATCATTAATCTCTACTACAAAAATTTAAAAAGAATCAAATCTAATGAGATAGAAAAGACCCTTTCCATTGAAGAAATCAAAGCATTATTAAGAAAAAATCTTGATAATAATCCACTCAAACTATGGGAAAAAGACCAAGCCAAGTGTGAAATACTCTTAAAAGATCCTGAAAAGATTATTAGGGTCAAACCCATGCAATATTCTCCTCAAGATAGAGAAGAATTTGATCAACAAGTCACCGAATTACTTGTTCAAGGACTAATAAAACCGAGTAATAGTCCTCATAGCAGTCCTGCTTTCATGGTAAGAAATCATGCAGAACAGGTCAGGAAGAAACCAAGAATGGTCATAAATTATAAAAAATTAAATAGCTTCACCATAAGAGATGGATACTTTCTTCCCAACAAAGAATCCCTTATTAAAGAAGTACAAGAAAAGACTATCTTTAGTAAGTTTGACTGTAAATCCGGATACTGGCAAATAAAAATGGAAGAGGACAGTATACCTCTAACAGCTTTCAGTACTCCTCAAGGGCAATACGAATGGTTGGTAATGCCTTTTGGGCTAACCAATGCACCTCAAATTTTCCAAAGAAGAATGGATAATATTTTCAAAAAACATCATGAATATTGCCTTGTTTATGTTGATGATATTATTGTTTTTAGTAAAACAAAAAAGGAACATAAACAGCATTTAGCAAAGATTGCTAAAGAAATCAGAAACCATGGCATAATGATCTCTGAAAAGAAGATGGAACTGGAAGTTGAACGCATCAACTTTCTAGGCATGATTATTAACAAGGGAGAAATAGAATTACAAAATCATGTTATAGAAAAAATAAATCTCTTTCCAGATCACCTCAGGGATAAATTACAAGTCCAAAGATTTTTGGGATGCATCAATTATGTCCGAACATTTATTCCAAAAATAGCTCAGATAGCTCAAACCTTACAAAATAAGGTTAAGAAAGACTATAAATGGGTCTTTACAGAAGAAGATGCTGCTATAGTTCGGAGGATTCAATACTTATGTAAGAATCTTCCCAAACTAGAACTTCCAAGAGAGGAAGATGAAGTTATTCTTGAAACTGATGCCTCTGAATCCCATTGGGCAGGAGTATTAAAAGCAATTAATCACTCCAAAGAAAAGATTGAAAAAATTTGTGGCTATTCCTCCGGAACATTTAAAAAGCATGAAAAGAATTATTGTGCCTTAGAAAAAGAAATCCTGGCCATAAAACAAGGAATGACAAGTTTCAAAATCCATTTATTACCACGTATATTTCTTGTGAGATCTGACTCAAATTTTGCAGGATTTCTCAAATCAGATTTACACAAAGCCATGAATCAGGCCAAAATGAGGCGATGGCAAGCCTGGTTTTCAGAATGGAACTTCAAGGTGGAACATGTTAAGGGAATAGAAAACAGCCTTCCTGATGCCCTAACCAGAGAAATGATTTTTATGATGCAGGAAATGAAAGGAAGAAAAGAGAAGGGCAAGATGACCCAAGATGAGCAAAACGCTCAGGTGATATATGGATATACAAACACCATCTGGAATGCTATAGCAGGCCTTCAAGAAGAAAGACCTTGCCCAAACATGCCAGAAAAGCTAGCTATCGATTCACTAAAGAATAGTGTTCGCCTAGTTGAGCATAACTTTACCTTCACCCCTCAGAAGGCAAACAAATATCTAAAGAGGGAACAAAGGGAGGCTACTTTTGATAATTTCAGTAGCATAACCCTAAGTGAATCTGAAATTATCTCAACCCATTCCGACAAGACTGTTCGGATGCAGCTGGAAAAATATTTACAGGAACTTCCAAGCGAAATTGTTACAAATATTTTTAAAAAGGTAACCACTGATGAAGCTGCCTGGTACTCCTTGTTCCTAGGAGTACAATGTATCACCATACAGACAAGATTGCCTGGATGGGGAGGATTCGGTACCTATTGCGATAAAAGATTTACCGCTTTAGATGTCCTGATGCACAAGATGCTGCCATCAGAGTTTGGAGAATTATTTGAAGCAGGAATAATACAAAGAACGAACTTCGTCAAAACAGAGAAATACTACAATTTCCTTCCAATATGCATTCACCGAGCCCTTGCTCTTTGGTTCACCAAAAACCCCTCGGCTAAGACCGTGGTAGCAGATATCACCTCGGTTATTCCAGAATGGGAAGAAATAGAAAATGATCAAGGAGATAAAGAAGTCTTTTATTATCCGAGTTATCATTATATCGAGCTTAAAAGAAGAGACGAAGAATTGTCTGTCCTTCGCCCTGCTGAAAAGATCCCTGAATGGATCACCGATGACGAAGAAGCCATCAGAATTCGTCTGACCCTTCAAGATATAAGGGCCCAACAATTTTGGAATCTAAGCCAGATTCTCTCTCGTAACCTCACCATTATTGGAGGAGATGAAAGGATCCTTGTTTCTTATAAGGATAAAGAAGGTCAATTTGAAAACCAAAGTCATCTACTTCAACAGCTCAGAACAGCCTTGCTAGAGCAAAAAATAATGGCATCCGATTTTGTGAAAATAGAATCTATGCTAGATGCTAACCCTGATCCAGATCTAGGACCATGCCTAGAAAATAATGAAGATGGGAACGACTTTTTCAATGATTTAGACAGCACAGGCTGGGAAAATTATGAAAACCAGCTGGACCGCTAAAAGGAGCCGCCTCAAGAGACAAAAGTCAGAAAAAGCATTTCTGTCATCATCTGCCAGCTAGAAAAAGAGACCGCCCCATGTGATAAACTTTGCAAAAGTCAAAAAGGAAGCTGTCTATTCCATCAGGTCACTATTCATCTCATCAAGAAGTGCCAGCTGTCCAACCAACTCTCCCACTTGCACGGATCTTATCTTTTAGTTGTAAATTATTATGAAAAGTTTGGAGTCCAGGGTCTTTAAATAGTCAGAAGCTTGAAGGAGAAGGCATCGAAAATACTGTGGTGACCTCTCTTTGTTTCTAGTTGAGTGTTTGCTTGAGCCCGAAGATTGTAAAAGTCCTTGCTTAGTCTACATAGTAAGTCTTCTTTCAAAGTCTTTCAGTTTCTAGTCTGTAATAGTTTTAATGATAACCTTGTTTACTTCCTTACTTTATTCTCTGACTTCTATTTGCTTAAAACCTAAGTATCTTTCTCTAAATCTCTCTTATCCTTTTCTCTAAATGGCACTTCGGTCCTTGTCTCTACTATACCCGATGGAGGGTTCTTTGAGATTGACCGCGAAGTTTGGTTTAGGGTTTAGGGTTTAGGGTTTAGGGTTTAGGGTTTAGGGTTTAGGGTTTAGGGTTTAGGGTTTAGGGTTTAGGGTTTAGGGTTTAGGGTTTAGGGTTTAGGGTTTAGGGTTTAGGGTTTAGGGTTTAGGGTTTAGGGTTTAGGGTTTAGGGTTTAGGGTTTAGGGTTTAGGGTTTAGGGTTTAGGGTTTAGGGTTTAGGGTTTAGGGTTTAGGGTTTAGGGTTTAGGGTTTAGGGTTTAGGGTTTAGGGTTTAGGGTTTAGGGTTTAGGGTTTAGGGTTTAGGGTTTAGGGTTTAGGGTTTAGGGTTTAGGGTTTAGGGTTTAGGGTTTAGGGTTTAGGGTTTAGGGTTTAGGGTTTAGGGTTAGGGTTTAGGGTTTAGGGTTTAGGGTTTAGGGTTTAGGGTTTAGGGTTTAGGGTTTAGGGTTTAGGGTTTAGGGTTTAGGGTTTAGGGTTTAGGGTTTAGGGTTTAGGGTTTAGGGTTTAGGGTTTAGGGTTTAGGGTTTAGGGTTTAGGGTTTAGGGTTTAGGGTTTAGGGTTTAGGGTTTAGGGTTTAGGGTTTAGGGTTTAGGGTTTAGGGTTTAGGGTTTAGGGTTTAGGGTTTAGGGTTTAGGGTTTAGGGTTTAGGGTTTAGGGTTTAGGGTTTAGGGTTTAGGGTTTAGGGTTTAGGGTTTAGGGTTTAGGGTTTAGGGTTTAGGGTTTAGGGTTTAGGGTTTAGGGTTTAGGGTTTAGGGTTTAGGGTTTAGGGTTTAGGGTTTAGGGTTTAGGGTTTAGGGTTTAGGGTTTAGGGTTTAGGGTTTAGGGTTTAGGGTTTAGGGTTTAGGGTTTAGGGTTTAGGGTTTAGGGTTTAGGGTTTAGGGTTTAGGGTTTAGGGTTTAGGGTTTAGGGTTTAGGGTTTAGGGTTTAGGGTTTAGGGTTTAGGGTTTAGGGTTTAGGGTTTAGGGTTTAGGGTTTAGGGTTTAGGGTTTAGGGTTTAGGGTTTAGGGTTTAGGGTTTAGGGTTTAGGGTTTAGGGTTTAGGGTTTAGGGTTTAGGGTTTAGGGTTTAGGGTTTAGGGTTTAGGGTTTAGGGTTTAGGGTTTAGGGTTTAGGGTTTAGGGTTTAGGGTTTAGGGTTTAGGGTTTAGGGTTTAGGGTTTAGGGTTTAGGGTTTAGGGTTTAGGGTTTAGGGTTTAGGGTTTAGGGTTTAGGGTTTAGGGTTTAGGGTTTAGGGTTTAGGGTTTAGGGTTTAGGGTTTAGGGTTTAGGGTTTAGGGTTTAGGGTTTAGGGTTTAGGGTTTAGGGTTTAGGGTTTAGGGTTTAGGGTTTAGGGTTTAGGGTTTAGGGTTTAGGGTTTAGGGTTTAGGGTTTAGGGTTTAGGGTTTAGGGTTTAGGGTTTAGGGTTTAGGGTTTAGGGTTTAGGGTTTAGGGTTTAGGGTTTAGGGTTTAGGGTTTAGGGTTTAGGGTTTAGGGTTTAGGGTTTAGGGTTTAGGGTTTAGGGTTTAGGGTTTAGGGTTTAGGGTTTAGGGTTTAGGGTTTAGGGTTTAGGGTTTAGGGTTTAGGGTTTAGGGTTTAGGGTTTAGGGTTTAGGGTTTAGGGTTTAGGGTTTAGGGTTTAGGGTTTAGGGTTTAGGGTTTAGGGTTTAGGGTTTAGGGTTTAGGGTTTAGGGTTTAGGGTTTAGGGTTAGGGTTTAGGGTTTAGGGTTTAGGGTTTAGGGTTTAGGGTTTAGGGTTTAGGGTTTAGGGTTTAGGGTTTAGGGTTTAGGGTTTAGGGTTTAGGGTTTAGGGTTTAGGGTTTAGGGTTTAGGGTTTAGGGTTTAGGGTTTAGGGTTTAGGGTTTAGGGTTAGGGTTTACAAGGCACACACAAAGAAAATGGTATCAGAGCCAAGTTCGGCTCATTGGGATGTCTAGAACTACTCTGCATGACACAGTAGACCCAATTTCAGAGGAAATTCGTAGACAAAGCAGACTAGTTTTACACCAGTTAGAAAGACATGAAGGACTTATAGAAAACATCAAAGACGAGTGCGAAAAAGATAATATAGAACTCTTTAGAAACATTCATCAAGCTAATCATACCCTAGAACAACTACATAAGACTGTAGTAAACCAAGAGAGCACCCTTTGTTATCAGATCTCACAATTAGAATTAAAAGTTCAGAAAATTTCTGAAAAAGTTCAGACAATACTAGACATCTTACAACGAAAATTGTAAAGATGAGTTTTTCAGAAAAAGTACAAAAACGAGTAATTTCTAGTATTGGTGCTGAAGCTGTAACTTTTACTACTAAGTGTGAATCAACCTCTGAGAGTTTAACTAAGATAGTTTCTCAGAACAACTGGTTAATAGCAGGAATCCAAGAAATGGAAACCAACTTTTCCAAAAGAATGGAAAAAGTAGAAATCCAAATTCAAGAGTTAAGAAAAACTCTAGAACCCGAGGAAGTAACAGCCCCTAAACAGAAATTAAAAAGAAAATTGTCTTATTTTTCTGAAGAAGAAGAAATAGAAGACATTTCTACTGGCTGTCCGGCATTTTCAAGAGAAAACCTAAAAATGCTAAGAATCCTAACTCACTCAAAATCAAACCATCACATGACCATAAATGCGGCAGAATATGAGTTAGAGCAAGTAGAAAAGAATGTGCAAAATTTTCAGGTTCCTCGATTTGCTTGGAAAGAACTATACCATCTTAGCTCTCTGCAATTTAGACAACAATTTAGACAAAAGTATTATCTAAAATGCGTAGAAGAATCTATATCCTTGACCAATGAAGAACATATGGTCCCTCTATTTACCAAGAGTGTAATAGATGAAGGAAAACAAAAAGGATTTAGATTTATACACATGGCCGCTATCCAGGTAGTCATAAAGATTATGGCTAGAAAAAATCTAGGAGGACGAGTCCTAGCCGTGGTACAAGATAGACGGCTGACAAATTTTAGACAAAGCCTAGTAGGCGCCATTGAATCTTCTGGAGATACAGGAGTAATATTTTTCAGCGTCTTCCCAGACTACATGATAGACATAGGAGATACTATGGAATCATTACATCTGAGAGTTCAATCTCAAGGCTTTAGTTTTAGGCCTGGAACAAAAGGATTGTGTGTTCAATATAACATGTATTACAAGATGATGAACTCCTCAGAACCAAGAGGAAAATTGTCACAAAAGGAAGACAATGATGTTACTACAATGATTAAAGCCAGTTCGGCTAATAGTATTCAAAGAGCAGAAAAAATTAAATGGGGAGACATTCATTTTCCTAAAGAATGGGAAATAATGGAAGAAAAAGTCAAGGATGAAACAAGTAACATCTCTGCAATCCAATACAAGCTAGATGGCAGGATAATTCTAAAATTCAATCATTCTCCTACCATAGAAGAACCGAGAACATCTTCTGCCGAAGAAACAAGAAGAAGAAAATCTTTAATGGAAAGATCCAATTGTAAGATGGTCCGATCCATGACATATGAGGAATATGTCCAGGAATTTGAGACTACTGAGAGACCAGAAAGGTTGAACGAATTAGTCAAAATTCTGGCAAATTGGAAAATTGAACCAGAAGTTCAAAATTTGAAGGTTACTGGAGAATCAAGTAACCATCTCTTTCTCGATGATCTACACAAAAAGACTCGAGAAGATGAAAGAAGCTTTAGAGATTGGAACTTTAGTGATCCAGAGAACAATGAGAGAAGAGGAAAACAAATTAGAATCAACAAACATAATGGGAATAATCTTTTTGTGGAAACCTCTTGCAATAAATTAGAACCCATCAGCACAGCAGGACACTATCTTGATCTAGATAAATGTCCCAACATATCAGAAATAATTAATGCTTGGGGAGATTCAATGAACATTGTTCGAAGTTCCAACCCAGAATGGAGTTTTACTCAGTATAGAAGATATATAGAGAAAACTCTAAAAGGAATCGTCGGTGATTTTTGGAAAAGGCACCGACAGACATGTGCTGAGTGCGTCCAAGCTAACGCTGTTGGAGAACCCAGAGAATGGACCCAACACATGTTAAAAATCATTAGAAGAGAATTTGGGGGCATAGAAGCTGAGCAAGATGCTCGAATGAAAGAGATAGCGAAAAGCAAATTAACAAATCTAGCCATCTGTGATCTCAGATACCTAGAAGAATACGAAATGGAATTCAAAAGGTATTTCTATCAGGCAGGTTTAGAAAATGATGAGAATGCTAAGAATATGTATTTTCATAAACTTCCCTATCCTCTCGGAGTAAAGATACAGCAGGATTATGAAAAGAATCCTGACACAAACCAAAGACTAAATACCCTAGGGGAAAGAATTCTCTTTGTGCATCATGCTTTAAGGAACCTCTGCATAGAAAGAAAATCTCAGAAAATCTCTAGAAGACAACTAAAAGGTTTTCCTGGGATATGTGAACTAATGCATGACATGCCATCTCAATACGGATGTCATCAAAAATATAAAAGAAAAGCCCGAAGAAAAGGGAGTTTCAGGCATTTCAAGGAAAGAAACAGATTTTTTAGGAAAAGTAAAACTTGGAAAAGAAGAAAACAATTTCCAAGAAAACCATACTTTAAAAAGAAAAGTAAAAATGACAAATCAAAAGATAAGCAAAATTGCACCTGCTTTATTTGTCACGAAGAAGGACATTTTGCTAATAAATGTCCTAATCGAGGAAAGATGCAAAATACCAAGATGGTACAAATCCTCGAACAAATGCCTACAGAATATTTTGAAAATTTTAAAATAATTCAAGATGAAGAGTCGGATACGGAATCCGAGGTCTTTTCATTACTAAGTAGTAATGACGAAGAAGACGAATCATCTGATACGGACTCGAATGTAGAAAATCTGATGATGATCACTGCTAACCCCCTTCCCAATATCATTCAGATTAACAACAGATGGATGAGAAGAATCATCTATGATCCTCCTTTAGATCCTTGTATGGAATATGACTACCCTAGTTGGGAAGAAATTCCAGCACCACAAGCTACTCAGATCGAAGCAGGAGTACTGCTCGAATCCGCCAAACCATTTACCTCTAAGCATAGCATTTACATTGAAACAAGAGTCAGTGTACGGGGATATCATCGATACACCCTCAATGCTTATGTTGATACCGGAGCCGGATTTAACATGATGTTAAAACATGCTCTTCCAAATCATATGTGGAAAAAGGCTCCTATTCCACTCGAAGCGGTTATGGCCAATACTGATACCAGCAGACTCGAGTATGTGGCTCATAATATTCATATCTTTATCTCTGGAAAAGAGTTCCTTATTGATAAAGTTTGGCAGACAGATATCAAAGGCCAACCTGACCTCCTTCTTGGGAATAATTTCATACAAACCTATGAACCTTTTGTTCAAACCAAGAACACTGTCCAATTCACCCTTCCAAATGGACTCCCAGTCACGGTTGATAAGGTTCGCAATGCTTATGCTCATGCCTTTGAACCTGCTTTTCTTGAAACCTTCAAGAAACCACCCTCAGAGTGCCCAGACGAGAAGCCTGGTGGACCTTCTATCCTTTTCAAAACTCCCATGCGTACTCTGCTGACAAATTGTGAAGAAGTTCACATCAGAAATTGGAGCAGCGACAGCGAAATCAGTGAAGACGAAGAAAGAGTACTTCCTCTTCCAGAAAAATGGAGCAAAGACAAAGACTCTTGGCAAAAAGAAATAGAGATCATTAATCTCTACTACAAAAATTTAAAAAGAATCAAATCTAATGAGATAGAAAAGACCCTTTCCATTGAAGAAATCAAAGCATTATTAAGAAAGAATCTTGATAATAATCCACTCAAACTATGGGAAAAAGACCAAGCCAAGTGTGAAATACTCTTAAAAGATCCTGAAAAGATTATTAGGGTCAAACCCATGCAATATTCTCCTCAAGATAGAGAAGAATTTGATCAACAAGTCACCGAATTACTTGTTCAAGGACTAATAAAACCGAGTAATAGTCCTCATAGCAGTCCTGCTTTCATGGTAAGAAATCATGCAGAACAGGTCAGGAAGAAACCAAGAATGGTCATAAATTATAAAAAATTAAATAGCTTCACCATAAGAGATGGATACTTTCTTCCCAACAAAGAATCCCTTATTAAAGAAGTACAAGAAAAGACTATCTTTAGTAAGTTTGACTGTAAATCCGGATACTGGCAAATAAAAATGGAAGAGGACAGTATACCTCTAACAGCTTTCAGTACTCCTCAAGGGCAATACGAATGGTTGGTAATGCCTTTTGGGCTAACCAATGCACCTCAAATTTTCCAAAGAAGAATGGATAATATTTTCAAAAAACATCATGAATATTGCCTTGTTTATGTTGATGATATTATTGTTTTTAGTAAAACAAAAAAGGAACATAAACAGCATTTAGCAAAGATTGCTAAAGAAATCAGAAACCATGGCATAATGATCTCTGAAAAGAAGATGGAACTGGAAGTTGAACGCATCAACTTTCTAGGCATGATTATTAACAAGGGAGAAATAGAATTACAAAATCATGTTATAGAAAAAATAAATCTCTTTCCAGATCACCTCAGGGATAAATTACAAGTCCAAAGATTTTTGGGATGCATCAATTATGTCCGAACATTTATTCCAAAAATAGCTCAGATAGCTCAAACCTTACAAAATAAGGTTAAGAAAGACTATAAATGGGTCTTTACAGAAGAAGATGCTGCTATAGTTCGGAGGATTCAATACTTATGTAAGAATCTTCCCAAACTAGAACTTCCAAGAGAGGAAGATGAAGTTATTCTTGAAACTGATGCCTCTGAATCCCATTGGGCAGGAGTATTAAAAGCAATTAATCACTCCAAAGAAAAGATTGAAAAAATTTGTGGCTATTCCTCCGGAACATTTAAAAAGCATGAAAAGAATTATTGTGCCTTAGAAAAAGAAATCCTGGCCATAAAACAAGGAATGACAAGTTTCAAAATCCATTTATTACCACGTATATTTCTTGTGAGATCTGACTCAAATTTTGCAGGATTTCTCAAATCAGATTTACACAAAGCCATGAATCAGGCCAAAATGAGGCGATGGCAAGCCTGGTTTTCAGAATGGAACTTCAAGGTGGAACATGTTAAGGGAATAGAAAACAGCCTTCCTGATGCCCTAACCAGAGAAATGATTTTTATGATGCAGGAAATGAAAGGAAGAAAAGAGAAGGGCAAGATGACCCAAGATGAGCAAAACGCTCAGGTGATATATGGATATACAAACACCATCTGGAATGCTATAGCAGGCCTTCAAGAAGAAAGACCTTGCCCAAACATGCCAGAAAAGCTAGCTATCGATTCACTAAAGAATAGTGTTCGCCTAGTTGAGCATAACTTTACCTTCACCCCTCAGAAGGCAAACAAATATCTAAAGAGGGAACAAAGGGAGGCTACTTTTGATAATTTCAGTAGCATAACCCTAAGTGAATCTGAAATTATCTCAACCCATTCCGACAAGACTGTTCGGATGCAGCTGGAAAAATATTTACAGGAACTTCCAAGCGAAATTGTTACAAATATTTTTAAAAAGGTAACCACTGATGAAGCTGCCTGGTACTCCTTGTTCCTAGGAGTACAATGTATCACCATACAGACAAGATTGCCTGGATGGGGAGGATTCGGTACCTATTGCGATAAAAGATTTACCGCTTTAGATGTCCTGATGCACAAGATGCTGCCATCAGAGTTTGGAGAATTATTTGAAGCAGGAATAATACAAAGAACGAACTTCGTCAAAACAGAGAAATACTACAATTTCCTTCCAATATGCATTCACCGAGCCCTTGCTCTTTGGTTCACCAAAAACCCCTCGGCTAAGACCGTGGTAGCAGATATCACCTCGGTTATTCCAGAATGGGAAGAAATAGAAAATGATCAAGGAGATAAAGAAGTCTTTTATTATCCGAGTTATCATTATATCGAGCTTAAAAGAAGAGACGAAGAATTGTCTGTCCTTCGCCCTGCTGAAAAGATCCCTGAATGGATCACCGATG
>CM056813.1:602500-767500 GCA_029852735.1 Persea americana
AGTTATAAATAAATATTAACATATGATTCATAATACAAACACAATTAAAACTAAGCTTCAAAAGTAAAAAATTTGAAGAAAAATAAAATAAAATAATATAGTTAAATTATTTAATACATGATATTGAAATAATAGCTCAATTACATAAAATAACGAGTCAAAGAAAATAAAAAGGTTGAAGTGTGATTATGAGTAATATAATATATGATAAAAAAGAAAAATATAAAAGAATAATCAATTAGAATTGTTAATGGTACGAAGAGACAATTAATTTAAAAAAACTGCTCATACTTGAAATACTATCTATTACTTGGTCCATATAAAAGAATAATCACTTTGCTCAATTGCTCCTCCATATTTTTTATTTAATTAAATTAATAAATATAAATAATACTAAAAATTATGATAAAGATGGAAACTCGTGAGAAGTTTTAGGGGCTCGGGATATTTTTAGAGCACTATCAAGTAAACAGTAGATATTTTATAACCTTAATTTGATTATATATGTACTTGGGTAAAATTGAGTGTCGACATCAAAAGTAAACGTGGATTTTAAAATCAATTAGCTGTACAATGGGCCCTACAAATTAATTTTACTAAATATTGAGATAAAAATAAGGAGAAAAAGTAGCAAAATATGGCCTGCAAAAGTGACTCTCATAAATTGTAAGTTTGAAAAGGAAAAGAATATGGTGTTAATAATGGGACCCATAGATTGTTCGAAGTTAGGGCAAAAAAATAAAAAGGAAAAAGTGGCTTTCAGAATAGGCAACACATATTGATTAAAAACAACAAAGAAGAAGCTGACTGTGACCTATAAGTAGGCCCTAAATTCTTACATCTGGGACCTAACATGAGGGTCCCACAAATTGATTTGCAATCAAATTTAATGCATACATGCCTACCTATCATTAAAATTATAGCCAACTTTATATCTAAATTTTCACCAATCTAGAAGGCCCACTCTCAAAGACAAAATGGACATTTTTTGTTATATTAATTATTGGTTGGGACCTTGAAGAATGAAAATGGTCAGTATAATATAGGAAAAAATTTTTGGGAGTACCAAACAGAAACTAGTATCATATGCTATGTTTTAAGAAAGAATAGTAAGGGAAGGAATAAGTCTTTTGAAACTTGAAAAATCCAAGAAGAACTTTAGAAATTTGTTATCACTACATAGTTTTGAGAGTATTTGCGAGAGGGCTGCTTATAATGTCACGTGTCGCTCCCTACAAAAGTAGCTACTATCATTATATATAAATATTGCTAACATTTGTACAACATTTATATATATATATATATATAAGTATTAGAGAGGTGTGCTCTCAAAGGTATCACGTTAGCTTTCTCAAACCTCATGATGCCGCATGAAAGATCTCATAGATGCCATGTGGTAGCGCAGTCTTTCTCTCCTTAAAATCTCTCTCATTTAAAATCCCTCTTGTTAACAAAGTATCTCTATAACTTTAAAACCCTTCTTAGAAATCATCTTTTGGCATATTCTCTTGAAATCAAGTTGAATCCCTAATCTTCCTAAAATCTCTCACATACTTATGGCCACAATTTCAAACCAAAGCTAGATTTGGAAAATGGCCATAAAATATACAAGGTCATTAATCAGTTGAATTCTTCGTTAGTGGGCACAATTGAGGAGTCCATGTGAAATATGTAGTTAAATCAATGAATCTCTACGTGGCATATATCACCCATCGTGACAGGGCCTAAATAACGTTTAACTTCCATTTAAGTTTGAATGACAAATGTAACGCCAAAATTTTGAATACTGAGTTTACCGCCAAAGTACTCAAATTTGGGGCGCTACTTTCTGAATACTCCGGAAACTATCAATATCGTAGGTCGCAATAAGGTCTGATTTGAAACTTTTTACCAATATTTGTAATAAATAGTTAAGTGCAAAAGCATGTAGAAAATATAACGGAAGTAATTTATAAATGCGGAAGCTATAAATGTATCAATCTAAACATATATCAAATATAGCAAGGCATGAGTCTAGGCTAATCTCAAAGTAAGAATAATAGTGTGTACATATCAGAAGAATGAATCCCCCCATGCTCACAACAAAAGTCACTCAAAAAACCCAAAAGAAAGGAGTCCCTAAATCCCAGGTATAGGCACTCCAAGCTCTGGCCCAACCTCCTGATATGCCGGACCCCACCCGCACTCATCGACTGTGGGCGCCTCGATGAGCATATTACCCTCGGGGTAGAGGATAATACCTAAGCAACAAAAGATGTTTAAATCCGAAGACTTGGCAAGCACAGTATACAAGTAACATCTACTTGTTGTAGTCTGCCATCCGCGAATGAAACATCTACTTGCCGTAGTCTGCCGGCCATTTAATCATAGATTGTCATGGCGGCCGCATCTACAAATAATAGCTCTTACCAAGGATGATCAGTCTAAGACAAATCTTATAACAACCGAGTAAATGTTTAAAGCCGACTCAAGGAATCAATTAAAGGTATGTATCTATCTAAGCTATCCTTGCGCAAATAAGGTCATAATAAATCCATAGAAGGTCAGGTATCTAAATTCAATCCATACATACAATCCATAGCCCAAATCCATTATCGAATCCATGGCCATGATCAATCATATCGTGGCCTTAGTCCATTACAATCAAAGTACATCATTGTCCCAATACATTGACATCCAAGCCCAGCATTGTTCTTTTCATTGCCCATTCATAAATGAGTTTATAAACCATAATAACAGTACTCCCCTCTAAGGTAATTACAACCATCCATCATTAAGCCATAGGACGACCCGCCTAACTACAGACACGGGTTAAATGATCTCCATCCATAATTCCGGATCACTACTAGGAAATTCTAGGTTCATGTCATCTAATTTTCATTTAATTAACAGGTTTAAGCATTAGATAAATAGAAGAGTGAACATCAAAGAATAATAACTAACATACCCTCATAACCATGCCAATCAAGGAAGAATAGCAAAGGTCCTACCTTAGGTTATGACCTCCCTTTTGGGTTGAGGTCCATGTCACTTAATTCAATTTCTAAATGAGGTTTCAGTAGCTAAGGAAAGTGTATTTGGTGCTCCTGAAGTTAAAAGCATATTTGACAACGTTTAAGAATTGAATCGAAATCTTAATCAATACACTAAACCCTACTTTGATAGCCCACATGAGTTGAGGTCAAGCCTAATCCCTAACTCATGCTTGACACATCATTAGAAATTCGCATAGAAGGTCAATGGGCCCCACAACAGATTCCAACATCTAAATACACAAATCTGGAATTTACTGTCTGCAATGTATCCGGTCGACATCATCCAAGGTTGTTGATCGGATACATTGGGAAAGATATGATTCTGACTCTCAAGTCGACATCCTGCCTAGTATATCCGGTCAACATCATAGGCGCCTGGTCGACTGCATACACATGGACTTATGGACATAAATATGGCAGGCAAATTTTAAATTCTGATTTTTTGCAGTGTGTATGGTCGACATCCTCCAAGGACAGTCGATCGGATACAAATGAGTTGTTGAGACCTAACTTACCTTTTAAGGAAAACTTCGCAGTGTACCCGGTCAACATCCTGGCCAGGCGATCGACCGGATACATTAAATTAAAAAGATTGAGAGACATTTCAGCTCCCAGTTGTGTCTCTGAGTTTCCTGCGTATCCGGTCGGCATCTCCAAGGGTAGTCGATTGGGTACACACGAAATTTAATTTTCAAGATTTTTGTAACTTATCCATTTCTACCCAATTTCCACCAAAACCAATCTAAATCGCCCCTAATCGTGACAAAACCATCTATACACATCAAAACCACTCCAACCATTACAAATTCATCATCAATTCGGCCATTGATATTCCAAATGGGAGATCCATCAACCAATAGCCAAAAATCCACAAAACAAGGCTCAAAAGATAGATCCAAGCATTTAAACACCTCATATGAATTGAAATTACATAATCAAGTAATGAAAACATGCATTCTATGCTAAATAGGTATATTGTAGTTGACTCTTCTCCAATTGCTAAGTCTCTTGGCTAGAAAATAGAAATCTAATCTCTAATCCAATTTCCAAAGCTCTACTGGCTTCCAAACTCGCAAATAATCCTAAAATCTCATAACTAAAAAGATCTACAGCTTCTAAACCCAGATCCACATGGGAATTGTATAAGGGAAAGAAAATTCTAGAGAGAGAAAGAGAATTCAATAGAAATTACGCTAGATAGAGAGAATTACCTTGTTTTGTAGTGAGGGAAGAGATTGAGGAGATGAGAGAGATTCTCTAGAGAGGCAATAATAGTAGCTTGTGGCAGCTTCTACTTCCTTGTAGTTAGGTACCCTAGATCTAGTATTTTAGAGAGAGAATTGGAGAGGTTGTTGGAGGGAAAAGAGAGAAATTAGAGGGAAACGAGGGAAATGGAGGGAAACGAGGGAGGGAAGCGAAAATGAGATGGATGGCTAGTTTGGAATGAGAGAGAGCTCTCTTCTATAGTTTTGTGTTTGAAATGAAATATCTAAGTTGCCCATTTGGTTTTAGTTCAAGTTTATGATAAGTACATGGGCTATTTGGACATTTTAGCTGTAGTTTTCAAATTCTTATGTAGAAACCCCTCTATTGATTCTAATTACTAGCAGGGACTTCTAACTAACTGACAAACATATAAAAGTCAATCTAAGACCCTATAGATTTTATAATTCACAAAAAGAGACTAGTTTCTAAAAAAATTGGCTAAAATCTTTGGAAAATACTAAACTACCCTTACTAACCCCTATTAATTAGTATAAGTAGATATTATATAGTATAATTAGAGCATTTAAAATATAAGTGATGGTCGACAAGGGGTGGGGCCGCACACAAATCTCATCCCTTAAAACTCGCTTGTGTTTTTCTTATTTCTCAAGGAAAGTTAAATTTGATATGCATCATCGTTGTACTAGGAAAAAAAAAAGAAAGGCTCGGCATAATCAATCCTCGAGGGAGGTCCCACTAGAATACCACATCCATTGCCAACTCTCATCAATGTGTAAGTGATGTGAAGGTTTGAGGCCCGACTTTTTATACTCTTGGAAATTCAAGTAGGGTCAACCAATTGAATATGTGAGTTGCAAAAACTAGAGGCCATTTTGTTTTATGGGATGTTGTTAAATCTTACTTGAATTTGAGCAGGTCCCATGCTAAGTTCAGCACACAATTATAATATATGAAAGAACGATTGTTTTTCATAACCAATTTGTTCCATCATATGCTTTTTTTTTCCATAATTATCTCTTTAAAACCCAATTTTATATGTTTCAACTTTGTCCTTTATTTATTTATTTATTTATTATTGGATTAGGAAAACACTTAGCTAGGGAAATATCCTTAAATAGGAAGAGCTACTTTTTTTATTCAAAATTTTTCCATTTTGAAAAACTTGTTTCTATGATGAGAGCCCATGTTACTATTTTTAGATCAGACAAAGCATTATCAGGAACATTTTTACTCTTATATCAGCGATTGGTGATATCGATGCTCTAGGTTCCCAACTTAAATTGTCCACCGCTTGGATTGCTCATTATTAAAACTGATATCCCTAGGTCCCATTTGAAATATATATATATATATATATTTATATATAAAAGTGCCCCTAAACAACTTTCCCTTACGGTATTATGGTACGAGGTATCTAGTGGAGCCCACTTGATACCCCACAAATCATGGAACAAGTGGGGTTCGAAAGATCAAGTGGGGCCAACAAAGATATCAATTTAAAGCCAATCAAATGCCTCAAACCCATTGATCCATGGCCCACAAGGTTTAATGGCTCTATAGAAAATAAGAAGATTGCCCATTGGTCTAACAGTTCACTTTATTCATATATTTATATGGGTGTATTATGAGATATATGTATTTATGAAATAGTTACTTTGAGAAAATATATTTAGTAATTGGGAAAAATAAGAAATTGATCCTCATGAAAACTGATTTAATCAGCCAAGTGACCAGGGTTTTGAATGGTCTTTCCCCAATTTTACCAATTTGGCTATAAATCAGCTTCTATTCCTAATTTGTAGTATTTGAAAAGCCCGATTTCGGCTTAAGTACCAAGTCGGATTGGTGCACCCAGTCCCCATTATTATTTTCTATATAGGGGCAACTTGCAAGTTTGTTGATGGCCCCTTCGACCTCACAAATCTCATCCAAGTCTTATGCATTCAATGCTTGAATCTAAAAATTTTGTAATATGCAAGATTATCTTTTGCTTTATTTTTCTTATTTTAGTGTGTTTTTCTGGATAAAAAACTCTTTTAAATTTCATTTAATATCATGAATATATCTCTATTTGACCTATTTTTAAGGCAATCCCAACGTAGGACAAGGCTGTAATGATGGTGGTGGTGATTTGATCTATTTTAAAATTTAATTTCTAAAATATACATGACGTTTTTTGAATCTCAATGCTATGCTTTCGACTTGGTGAATGGCAATTAGGTTCGAGACAATCTCCCTGGAGAGATGGTGGTGGGTGAGGAAGGAGTGTAATCAATTTCTCTTGTGTCTCGTTCAACGGAGTCGGTGTGTCTTTGAGCACATCTATTTCTCATGCGAGTCTTTTGTAATTTTTAGATGCAGTGTCTTTGATGGTCACTTTAATTTGGGGGTCCTGTAGATTGTGATTTTGTAATTTCGGTTTCTAGTTGTGCTATAGTCGTCGCTGGGGTATATACAGATGAGCTGAGTGTTGAGTTTGATGATGATGCCTTTGGCTAGAGGGACTTTATCCGAACTTTGAATGAAACAACCACATATATAATGAAGTTGACAAAGATAAGAAATAAGGCATTCTACGAAGTGGGTTTGTATAGCCTTCCCAGCCTTTTATGGGAAGTGTCTTTATGGGGCTGAAGTGCTGGTAGATTTATTTTGGAAATCAATAAATATGATTTCGACCAGAGGATCACGGATTGTCAAAAAAGCTATAGGGGATGGACTTAGATTTTGTGATGAGTGTTTAAGTGGTGAGTATCCTTGTCTCCCCTTTTGATGATATTTGAAGACTGCTTCTCCCAAGTTTGGAGACGGTCCCTAGCTGGTAGTCATGTTTTTTGATGGTCTGTGTTTGTTGCTTATTTCTGTTTTGAGTGATGTTTTTTTGGTCATGTGCTGATGGTATCAGGGTTATTTTTTACAAATGTTTGCTGCGGTTTTATTGCAGTTATGATTTGGGTTTAGGATTAGTTGGTGAAATGCTTTGGGTTTAGGAATAGTTGGTGGTGGATGTATGTTAAAATTGTAGTCTTTTATCTTATGTACTAGTGAAGCTCTGCACATGCATTGCATGGGTAGGGAATATAGAGTTTCACTAAGATAATCTGAGAAAATAAATTAAGTTATTGGAAAACTCATGTTAATTATCCCAATGGTGAAAGACCAGCTTACTTACCAGCCTAAACGTTTTGACAAATTTAGCAATTTAGAATCACTCATTGCTTACATAAAAATTCAGTAGAAGTTTCAATAGAAAAAAGATAAAGAAGATCGAGTAACACATACATTGAAAGAAAATGGTTGAAAATAAGTTGCAAAAAACTCAATCAGCAAGACCTTTTTTCTAATTAAATTTGAGTGAAACTTAGCCTGAAAAAAGTATGAAATTCATGTTGAGAAGCACTAGATGGCAGTAATATGAATACAAGGTAGTCTGAACGCAATGGAAAGGAGCAAGATTGATAACTCAAAATGATAGAGTAACACATGAAGTGACACATATTTTGAGCAAGAACTTAAAAGCATTTGAGCTGTGGAGAAATAAGTGACACATATTTCACATGAAGTGTTCGATGATAAAGTAAAATGAAGTATATGGTATTGACCAGCTTGAATGTGAATTAAACCGGGAAGAGGTTAAGTCTATTGATATAGCGGCTCCCTATATTGCCTTCATTCAGGTCTTACAAGAGAATACTTAGAAAGACATCTTGGCCTTCGATGAGAAATGTCATATGTTAAAGTTCGGAATGACTTAGAAGGGATGAGATCTTCAAGAGACCCTCCACCGAGACAGTTCCTCCAGTGGTGAGGAATACTATCTACTCAGGAAGTTGGGAGGGCTTGCACTAAAGTTAGGAATGTTCGAGAATTGAAAATAAATGGAAAAAAATTGATCAAATACCAAATGTGTTATTTAATTTCAAATTGACCAAATTTGATGCAGAATGGTGTGATAGGATTTTTTTAGAAGTGTCTTTACTTTTCCAAATTTATATATATTCCTTGCATGTATACTGATATCATGGAAAACTAATATTTACAATCTAAATTCCAAGATTAAGACGAGACCATGATGATTACTATTTACATTCTTTAATAATCATTAAGGCTTTTCCCTTGGATCGCTCCAGAACTTTCTTTAATAATTCTTAAGTTTAAAAAGGAAAGCATTAAAAGTCTTCAAAACCAAACTTGTCCTCTAATAGTATTCAATTAGACAAAGTGCAAATGCTCCTTGTTGCATTCCTTTTGACTTATCATTATAAAGGTGTTAATAACGAACAATAGAAAGGCATTAGATTTCAAAAGGTATAATTTTTTATCTAATGAATGCTTTGGCCATCACCATGAATCAATAAAGAACCAATTTTTTTTTTCGGATGATTGTAATAGATTATACTATGTAATGTAAATCAAAAGGCATCAATAGGTTGAAAAGTACCTTGCTCTTAAAGTGTGAACATAAATAAGTTTGTTGACAAGCACCTTCCCCTAAACTCGTAGAAGAAATGCATTTTGTTGGAATGATGATAATCATGTATACAGCCAGCTTATTAGTAAATGGGATATTAGGAATGTACCTCTTTAGACCATGTACTATTGCACATAGCGCTATGAACCGCTAGCTGAGCTTCTCTCGCCACTTCCTAACCCTACAACTGATCTAGAGCATTCATCTCACATTGATTGATGAAGGTGGGATCTTTCATTCCCGGCACAGATTGCATTAAAATGTAATATAAATAAAAGCATTCATCTCACATTGAACTTTGCTTGATGCATATATATAAAAGCATGCGTGTATATCTCTATCAGTAATATATTCCCTTTGATTGGCCATTTCTCATGAAAGTTGTTGGGGGCATTTCATTTGCGCAATGATTTAATTTTTTAAGAAGTTGAAAATTATTTTAAGAGAATGGTTCTCAAAGGAGGAAAAAATCACTTACCAATCCAGATAACTATGTAACATATGACATTTTCGTTAATGCACCACCCCTATATTGAAGCATTTTATTAACAATAAAATCTGTTTGAGTAAATGCTTGTATTTAAATTGAAGGAGTGTCATATAGCGAAGGGTTTGGATGGAGAGGAATGGAAAGTTGCTGTGTGGGAAAAACACCGTAATGACGAAGTTAAGCAATGATCACGGCTAAACTCCCCGAGCTCCTCAGCTTCTGTGGTGGAAGATCGTCAGCTCGGCAGTTCGGTCAATACCTTGGCAGCTCGGTAAATCAGTCCAGCTTGCAAGGTCGGCACCGCTGTTCGGCAGCTCGGTATGAGTGCCAGCCCGGTACAATGGCGCACCACGGCCAAGCTATCCTTGGTCCCAGGCCACAGCATCCCCAGCCACAGCTCTAGAGTTAGAGTGGGCCGCCATTCTCCTCCTAGAGTCAGAATGGGCCGCCATCTACCTTCTGGAAATACGGCGCGCCCTGACAGATATGGGCGGTCATTTATGGCGATAGGATTGCTCATTTATGGTGATAAGAGGTGTGTTTTATCATTCCTGTACGCCAGCCGGCTGAAGGCGTGGAAAGTGAAGTAGGGGTGTTGTCCGCTCCACCTACTGCTGCCTGTCAGGGTATGGGGTGATGGGACCTCACCTCACCTACCCCCACTCACAGAGAGAATGAACGAGGAACACTCGCCTATATATGCATGGGATCAGCCCCATGAGAGGTACGCGCTACGCAATACACAGCCCGCTACTTTCAATATCACACAAGCTCTCATTCCTCTCTTCCTCCTCCTGTTTAGTTTTCTCAGAGCTAACTCAGGCATCGGAGCGCCTTCGGCTCACGGCAGCCAGGGCCTCTGACCCAAGTCTTTCTCCTTCCCTTTCAGGTTATTGGAGTTCAACATTCCCCGTCCTAAGGAGTTTTACCTCAACCTCATCCTAATCTAAGTAGGTGTCGTTTTTACCGCCTACAGTTTGGCGCCGTCTGTGGGAATCTAAACAAAAAGCTTGTAAACACCATGCCTCCGAAAACCAGAAATGGCGAAGGACCTTCCAAGGGCAAGGCTGTGTCCACACAGCCTATGCTGGCGCAAAATCTTCCGCCTCCTCCCCCTCGGCAAAGGAGGTCTGGCGGGAGGTCTCTCACGGTCCAAACAGCGTCACAATCCAGGGAAGTGACCATGCTCTCCCTTCGCGACGTTCCACCTCCAGAACAACCCCACCATGGCCATAAGCGGCCCGCGCAAGGTGACAAGTCAGTCACCAAACCGCAAGAGAAGTCAGCCCGGGTTAGATCGCAGTCTCATCATCAGGCCAGCCTTGAGCACGACGAAGATCCCCGCCTGGCGGACATCAGAGCACAAAACCTCCTCATCCAGGAACAGCGTGAGCTTATCGAACGACTCACGCAACGGCTCGAAGGCAAGAAGGATCAAAGCCCGCCGCCCAGGCGTCCGGGCCACGGACAAGACCTGAGGCACGTCCTCAACAATAAGAGGCGTGACCGAGACCAAAAAGAAGAAGGCTCCAGCAGCAGCCACATACATGAAGGGCCAAAGAAGCAATGCCAGGGGTTGGAGGACGATGAACTAAAGAAGTGGATCGACCAGCAGGTAAAGCAGACTGTCCGCCAGAATTTGGAGACTGCTGGTATCGACCGGGACCAGTATGCCACCTTTGAAGCTGAAGATACTGGCGCGTCTCCTTTCTCTAGGGAGATAAGAAGATACACGCTGCCCGAGAAGTTCAGCGTCCCAAGGTTCACCCTATACGACGGGACCTCGGACCCCGCTGCCCACCTCCGACATTACGTCCAAAGGATGTCGGTCTGGGGGGACGACGATTCCCTGAACTGTCGAGTCTTTTCCTCCAGTTTGGCGGACCTCCCCCTACGGTGGTTCTGTTCGCTTCCCGAAAATTCCATCTCCAGTTGGCAACAGCTTCGGACCTCCTTCCTGGGGAAATTCCAGGCTCATCGCGTCATCCCAAAGACCAACGCCGACCTGATGGCCCTCCGGATGCAGGAGAACGAAAACGTCACCCAGTTCGCTCGCCGGTTCTGGACTGTTTACAGCCAGATCGAGAGCGCTTCTGAGGAGCTAGCGGTGAGGTCCTTCCAGCTGGCTCTGCAGCCGGGTATCCCACTTCGGGCGCAGCTGGTCATGTATCCCGTGACCACCATGAAGGAGCTAATGACCCGGGCCAACCGTTTCATATTGGCGGAAGAGGACGAGGCGCGAGGTCGGGAAAACTTCGGCCTCACTAAGAAGAGCCAACCGGCAAAGGGAGAGAACAGGCCGTCCCGAAGGGAGGAGCGACGCAGAGATCCGTCCCCAGATCGGCGCAAGGCCCGGCCCTCGGAGCAGCGCCGAACTCCCTCCGCCTCAACGTCAGGATCACGGGGCAGCAGAAGGTCGGGCCACGAGCCGACCTCCCACGTGGCAGTGAATACCATTTTTAAGGAGCCAATCTACAGGCTCCTCAATAAAATAAAGGCGCAGCCGTTCTTCAAATGGCCGCGGCCAATGACGGCCGACCCCTCTTCCCGGGACCAGACAAGGTTCTGTGCCTACCACAAGCAGAACGGGCACAGGACCGACGAGTGCAAGAGCTTCAAGTTCCACCTGGAAGACCTCGTGAAGGAGGGGCACCTTCGGGAGTACATCAAGCAGGAGGGCCGAGGTAATGGCCGACCTCCGCGGCGGGAAGCTGATAACCAGGACAGCGAGCCGGAAGGAGTCATCCACGTCATTCACCTCGCCGCCCCACCTAAGAAGAGCTCTCAGGCCCGCGCTGAGGCCCGGCGCGCCTCCCATCAAAAACAGGTGCTGACCGCGGCGCCAGAGCCGGCCGCGAAGAAGGCCAAAACAGAGGGGGTCAGAATATGGTTTTCTGACAAAGACCTGGAAGACGTCGAGCTACCGCACAACGACGCTCTAGTTCTCACCTTGAAGCTACAAAACTTCTTGGTTCAGAGAGCCCTCGTCGACCCTGGCAGCTCGTCCGAGGTCCTCTACTACGACTGCTTCAAGAAGTTGGGACTGAAAGACGAGGACCTCCAGGCATGCCGCACCCCTCTGGTCGGCTTCAGTTCCAAACCTGTCTATCCCAAGGGCAGGATCTCCCTTAGAGTCCAAGTTGGTGGCGCCTGCAGACAGGTCGACTTCCTAGTGGTCGATGTCCCTTCCCCGTACAATGTAATAATGGGGAGGACGTGGCTGCATAGCATGGAGGCGGTGCCCTCCACCCGGCATCAAAAACTCAAGTTCCCCTTGGAGAATCAATCTGGACGAGCGGAGGTGATCACCGTCAAAGGCGACCAGCACATGGCCAGGCAATGCCTGCTGGCCGTGCTGTCTGACGAGGCCGGGCCGTCCCAAGTCAATGTGACCGAGCTGGATAGAGAGGCCGAGCTGGAGGACGTCGGTAGGGCTTCGGCACAGAAGAGCATCGAGGACCTCACCAAGGTCAATATTGATCCCGCCGACCCCGACAGATTCTTTCTCGTGGGAAGCCAGCTCCCCGAAACCGAGAAGATAGAGTTGCTCAACCTCCTCGAGGAGAATAAGGCGGTCTTTGCCTGGACACCGTATGAAATGCCCGGCATTGATCCCGCAGTCATCTGTCACGAGCTGAAGGTGGATCCCAACCATAAGCCCGTGCTTCAAAAACCGCGCCGGTCTGGGGTCCCGCAGGCTGAGGCCGTGACTGAGGAAGTTCAGAAACTCCTCGAGGCAGGTGCAATAAGAGAGGTCCACTATCCGCAGTGGCTGGCCAACACCGTGGTGGTCAAGAAGAAGACGGGCAAATGGAGGGTCTGCGTGGACTTCACCGACCTCAATAAGGCCTGTCCAAAGGACAGCTTCCCTCTTCCAAAAATCGACCAGCTCATTGACGCCACTGCCGGACACGACCGGATGAGCTTCCTGGACGCCTACCGGGGGTACCACCAGATCCCCATGTACGCGGCAGACCAGGAGAAGACAGCTTTCATCACTCCCCGGGGCACCTATTGTTACAAGGTGATGCCCTTCGGGTTGAAAAACGCGGGAGCGACCTACCAGCGGTTGGTGACGAAGATGTTCCAGGCCCAGCTCGGCAAAACGGTGGAGGTCTACATTGACGATATGGTCGTCAAGTCAAAGAGGTCGCAGGACCACCTGACCGACCTCCGCCAAATTTTCGACATCCTTCACCAGTTCCAGTTGAAGCTGAATGCGTCCAAGTGCGCCTTTGGGGTCGGTTCCGGCAAGTTTCTGGGAAGCCTGGTCACAAGAAGGGGGATTGAAGCGAACCCCGACCAGATTACCGCGATCCAGGACCTCCAGTGTCCGACCTCGGCGAAACAAGTCCAGAGGCTGACCGGAATGGCTGCCGCCCTGAACCGATTCATCAGTCGCGCTTCAGACAAATGCAGACCCTTCTTCCAACTCTTGAGAAAGGGCTCCAAGTTCCAGTGGACGTCAGAATGCTCTGAGGCGCTGCAGCAGCTAAAACAATATCTTTCTTCTCCCCCACTGCTGTCAACCCCGACCTTTGGAGAGCCACTGTTTTTGTACTTGTCGGTCTCGGACCATGCAGTGAGCTCGGTACTCATCAGAGAGGACAACGGCCAGCAAAGGCCCATCTATTACACGAGCAAAACCCTGCTGGACGCCGAGACCCGGTATTTGCAGCTTGAAAAACTCGCCTTGGCGCTCGTCAGCGCCTCTCGGAAGCTCTCCCACTACTTCCAAACCTTCACAATAGTGGTCGTAACCGAATACCCACTGAAGGCTCTTCTCCGGAAGGCAGATTTCTCCGGACGAATCTCCAAATGGGCCGTCGAACTGGGGCAATATGACATCGGCTATCAACCCAGAACGGCCATCAAAGCTCAAGTCCTGGCGGATTTCATCGTTGAATTTACTCCTCAGAGTTCGGCACCGACCGCGCTCGATACCGAACTGGGGGGTGATAGGGGTGCAGAGGTTGCCACCAAGACTGAGCAAGAGCAGTCCTGGAAAGAGCTCCTAGACTCGTCCTGGAAAGTCTTTGTCGACGGATCCTCAACATCCAAGAGAGCTGGCACTGGCATAGTTCTCCAGTCTCCCGAAGGCCTCGTTATCGAACAAGCTGTGACCCTAGGTTTCAAGGCATCCAACAATGAGGCCGAATATGAAGCTCTGATCGCCGGACTCAACAGTGCCAAAATCCTGGAAGCCCGGTCCGTGGTGGTTTTCAGCGACTCCCAACTGGTGACAAGCCAGCTCAGCGGAGACTACCAAGCTCGGGATGGCAGGATGGCTGCCTACCTCGCCCACGCCCGGGGACTTCTCTCCCAGTTCGAAAGGGCCGAGGTTCGGCAGATCGGCAGAGAATCCAACTCCCATGCGGACGCCCTCGCCAGCCTCGCCTCGGCTGTGGAAGCCGGTGAAAAGAGAACTATTGAAGTAGAGACACTGCTCGAGCCCAGCATCGAGCTCCAGCAACCCCGGCAGCTCATGTGCCTGGACCTCGGCCCGAGCTGGATGGACCCCATCATCGCGTACCTAAAAGACGACCAGCTGCCCGAGGACAGGACTGAAGCTCGGAAAATCAGATTGAAGGCGACCCGCTTCTGGCTGTCCCCAGACAGCAAGCTCTACAGGAAGTCATTCACGGGGCCTTACCTCCAGTGTGTCCACCCCAGCAAAGTCGACGATTTCCTCTACGAGATCCACGAAGGAGTCTGCGGCAGTCACGTAGGAGGTCGGTCACTTGCGTACCGGGCTATCAGCCAGGGTTACTGGTGGCCATACATGCAGAAGGACGCCCAGCTTTACGCCAGGAAGTGCGAGAAGTGCCAGAAGTTCTCCCATTCTCTCCACCAGCCAGCCCAGGACCTGAGTCCTCTCTCCAGTCCGTGGCCTTTCGCCCAGTGGGGCCTCGACATCATCGGACCACTTCACCGAACTCCAGGGAACAAAAGATGGTTGATTGTGGCTACGGACTACTTCACAAAATGGGTCGAAGCTGAACCTTTGTCCTCCATCACTGAGCTAGACACGAAGAACTTTGTATGGAAGAATATCATCACGAGGTTCGGAATTCCCCGCACTCTCATTTCGGACAACGGGACGCAGTTCGACTCCAACCTCTTCAAAAGCTTCTGCCAGGAGTACGGCATTCGCAACATCTACTCTACCCCGGCGTACCCTCAGAGCAACGGCCAGGCCGAGATCTCAAACAAGGTGCTCCTCGACGGAATCAAAAAGAGACTCGACCGAGCCAAAGGTCGATGGGTGATCGTAGCCCCAAGTGCAAGGCCGCGATTGTAGTAATAACCGGTGAAACCGGATCGATCCACGGAGAGTTTAGTTATCGCAAAACCTGTCCTAATAAAAAAAACTAGTTCTAGCCTAAAAAAAACTATACAAATCAAATTTTCTAATTGAATTAAAAATTAATTACAAATCTGAAATATTAATTACAACCAAAGAAAATTAAAATCCTAATCTAGAAACCTAATCTAACCACTGCATCACCATAAGATTCATTAGCCCAACCAATTGCAATAATTGTTAAGGGTGCATAAAATAAAGAATAAAATAAAATAAAATAAAATAAAATAAAATAAAATCAGAGAATAAAGAAATTATATTTTAATTCTAAAACTTTGCAATAATTACTTTGCTTAATGCCATCAAGAAAAATCAAGACCACCGCACCGAGTGCGCACTGTCACTACGCACAAAAATTCAATGTTGACTCATTGGTGAAGACCAAGACCCCATAAACTTGATTTATTAATGAAAGACCCATTACAAGCAAATAACCATTACAAAATTCTTTTAATAAAAATAAAGTGCATCCAACCTTACCATAGACACAAGAAACACTAAACGGAGGAGAGGGACTCGCGGTCTTGAACGGCGATCCAACCGGCTCTCGTTTCGCGATCTGAAATCCAAGCAAGCGAATATGATTCCAAGGATGATCCAATGGTGGAGTGACGATAGCAACGACGGCGGCGCGAAGGCGTAGAAATCCAAGTGGTAGTGTGCCTTAGGGAAGACCTTGGACGAAATATTGATGGAAGGAGAAGAGATGAAGAAGAATTAATGGAAAAAAGGGAAATTCTTGTTGCTGGTCGTCCAAGAAGGTTGGGGAGATGGTCATCCACGTCCAGCCCTCTCTTGGGTTTATTTATAGATTTATGATAGCTTGGGTTGCAAGGTTTTTGATTTGGGTAAGCATTAGTAGTGTGTGGTCCAAGTTGGATTAGGATTAGGAGAGTTTTTGAGAGATTTTCTAGGGGTTGGCTCACAATCCTAGTAAAATTAGGATTGTTCTTATCTCATGCAACTCCCTCTCTTGGGTCCCACTTGGGTTAAGAATCAATTTAAATCTGAAATTTCAGATTTGATGTGCAATTCTTGAATGCATGTGGACCCCACTTGAGTGTAGAAGCCTTGACTCTCTTGCCTTGGACGTCCTCACCTTGGAGGGATCTTTCTTTTTTGCAATTTTGTTTTCTTCTTTGCTTGATTTGAATCTTAGCCATCCATCTTGACATGTAAGCAAGATTTGTTGGAGAGTAGATATGACACCTCATCATCTCATGGCCCGCAAATTTGGAACTTATCTTCAAGAGATTAAATCTGATTTTTTTTCTTGCATATGAGAGCGGACCCTACCATGGCCGCCCCTACCTTAGACTCCATGCCAAAGGAAGGTGGGTCCATGGTGCATTTGATTCATCAATTCTCTTCCGTGGGCCCCGATTTCTGAAATTCCCTACAAAAATAGAAGCAAAGATCAAAGAATAATCTAATCATATAGGTAAGGAATTATGCAAGATGCGGTCCCAATTCACACCAAATAAATGCATAAAATGTCACCATTTTATCAAGTTTTCTTCAATTAAATCAATGGTACAAAGAAAATTCATCATTTCATGTGTGAATAAAAAGTTATGGGAAATTTGTGACTTTTAATGCCAAAAATAGAGAAATTCATGATTTTATGTGAAAATGTAATTTTTGGATGAATTTTGACTCAAATTTAGACTTTGATGCTCAAAACATAAATTCATAATTTTTTTACTAAAATGGTCCATGATTTGATGATTAAGTCCTTAATTACTCTAAAATGATAAGAAAATATTGCATTTTTAAGGACTTATCACACCCCCCAACCAGCTTTTTGCTAGTCCCGAGCAAAATATGCAAACTATGGTAGGTCTTCTGGCCTAATCTAATCTAAACTAAATGCAAAGACAAAAAGAAAAACGCCACTTTCGCTGGCACTCTCGGCTGCATTTAGCGTATGCAGCAAGCCCTTAAACCCCTAGGTTACCCCTAGTGGACGAGTTGTGCCTCGTGAGGGTTTGCAGTGAATATGCCCACAAAATTCATTTACCTAAAAGTGAAAGAAATTCAATGGAAGGTTTTTCAAAAGAATATTGAGTCAAATCGGATGCCTCGAATCCTCGAATAATCAAGATTTCAGACTTTTCAAAATCCGGTTCACGTTTTTTTTTTTTTTTTTTTTTTTTTTTTTTTAATTATACCAAAACTTTGAGTGCCTTGTGCAAGTGTATACATCAAAACAAAAATTTTAAATGTTCTACGATAATGCCATGACAACAGAATTCTCCCTCGGAATTTCCAACTTTCCTAGATTCGGGCAAAATACAAGTCTCCTCTCAAGGCTACTATGATGGCTTTCGCACTGTTGTTTTTCAAAGGCCGCGAGATGCATTTTTTTTTTTTTTTGAACACACGCATGTGACTGTGCAATGCCTAGGTCCCTTAAGCTTTCTAATTAACCCATATAATGAGCATTAGGCCAATGACTCCCAAAACAGATGTCTTTAGGGCACTAGGTATATAAATACCCCTACGGGCTTACTGGCTCGGGTTAAAAAGGCTACGAACCCAAACTAGTCACATAATTTTTTTTTTTATTCTTTTCAAGAGTTATAACTAAACTCTTTTTTTTTTTTTTTTTTTTTTAACACTTATTTGTGCATCCCTTGGCAATTTTTTTTCTTTTTAAACGGTCCCCAACAATAGGCAGCCCTTTTCAATTCACCCGAATTAATTCACTGGTTTTGGTTGGCCTAACCATGCCGATGAACCAGGAGAACTCATATGGCCAAATTTCAGAAAGTCGTCTCTTTTTCTCTCTTGAAAGAACTCTGAAAATGACACTTAAATCTTTTTGTCCAAAACTTTTGAAATGATGTACACGTGGTACTGTGAAAAACAAAGTTCGGTATTCATTTTATTTTTTAGAAAATAATGAACCTTCATTTTACTTCCTTCCAAAAAAATTCTGAAATTCCAGATTTCTAAGCATCTTCGAATCGTCAAGTTCTTTTGAAAACACTTTTTTTTTTTTTTTTTTTTTTAAAAGACTATGAAAAAAATTTTGTCTAAAATTGGACAAGTGTGCTTGTTCCCACCCCCCAACCTAAACTAGACAACGTCCTCGATGTCATACATGAAATGCGAAATGAAATGTAACATGAGGTGAAAATGTAAAAGGAGGAAAAAGGATAGAAAGCACCTGGAGTAATGAAGCTTTTGCGTAGTACCCTGTCCAATGTGAGACAAAGAACACACAAAGAAAATAGAAAAATATATGCATAATATACAAAGGTATGGGCCACTGTCAGATCCAGTGCCCATCAATCCTGATAGATAGGATCGATCAGAGGAATTACATTTTCCTCTGGAGGAATAGTCTCCAAGAATGGTTTTAAACGTTGTCCATTGACTTTAAAAGAGGTACTATTCGATGGATCAATGAGGGTCACTGCCCCATATGGAAATACTTCTTGAACAATGTAGGGGCCTGTCCAACGAGATCTTAACTTTCCAGGGAAAAGATGAAGTCGAGAATTGTACAAGAGGACTTTTTGAGACGGATGGAATGATTTTCTTAATATCCGTTTATCATGAAAGGCCTTAGTCCTGTCCTTGTAAATTCGTGAGTTCATATAAGCCTCGTTTCTCAATTCTTCTAATTCATTTAGATCAAGAGCTCTTTTCTCCCCAGCCTTGTCTAAGTCAAAGTTCAGTTGTTTTATGGCCCAATAAGCTTTATGTTCTAGCTCCACTGGAAGGTGGCAAGCTTTCCCATATATAAGCCGGTATGGAGACATCCCAATTGGGGTCTTATACGCAGTGCGATAGGCCCACAATGCATCATTTAACCGCATGGACCAATCCTTACGATTCGGTTTTACCGTGGTCTCCAAAATTCTTTTAATTTCCCTATTTGAGACCTCTACCTGCCCACTTGTTTGAGGATGATAGGGGGTAGCCACTTTATGTGTAACACCGTAATTTTGAAACAAACTCTCAATAATGCGGTTACAAAAGTGAGTGCCCCCATCACTAATGATGGCACGCGGAGTTCCAAAACGGGAAAAGATATTGTCCAAGATAAACTTTTTTACCGTTTTAGCATCATTGTTCCTACATGGGATTGCTTCAATCCATTTGGAAACATAATCAACTGCAACGAGGATATAATGAAAACCAAAGCTCGGGGGAAATGGTCCCATAAAGTCTATACCCCATACATCGAATAACTCGACGACCAAAATTGGGTTTAAAGGCATCATGTTCCTTTTGGAAATTGAACCCAATTTTTGGCACCGCTCACATACTTTACAGAAATCATATGCATCTTTAAATATAGTGGGCCAGTAAAAACCAGATTGCAAAATTTTGTGAGCGGTCTTTTTAGCAGAAAAATGGCCACCACAAGCTTGAGAATGGCAAAATGATATAACACTGTTCATTTCATGGTCTGGAATGCATCTCCTAATGATTTGGTCTGGGCAGTATTTGAAAAGGTATGGGTCATCCCAGAAAAACTGTTTCACCTCAGTGAAAAACTTGTTTTTATCTTGTTGGGTCCATTCTTTTGGAATTTCACCCGAAGCTAGATAATTAGCAATGTCAGCATACCATGGAGAATGGGAAAATGTGGCAAACAAGTGCTCATCAGGGAAAGTGTCCTGGATTGGCAAGGGTTCTAAAGCGTTGGAAAGGACAATCCTAGAAAGATGATCAGCCACCACATTTTCTACTCCTTTCTTATCCTTGATTTCGATATTGAACTCTTGGAGTAGAAGGATCCATCTGATCAATCTGGGCTTGGCATCTTTCTTAGAAAGCAAGTACTTCAGCGCAGAATGGTCAGTAAAGATCACAATTTTGGATCCAATTAAGTAGGAACGGAATTTATCCAGTGCATAGACCACAGCCAATAGTTCTTTCTCTGTTGTAGAATAATTAATCTGTGCACTGTTTAAAGTCCTGCTAGCATAGTAAATTACATATGGCTTTTTGTCCCTACGTTGCCCAAGAACTGCCCCAACTGCATAATCGCTAGCATCGCACATGATTTCAAAGGGTAGGCTCCAATCTGGAGGTTGCATAATTGGAGCAGTCGTCAACATGTCCTTAAGCTTGGTAAAAGCCAATTGACATGCCTCCGTCCACTCAAATTCTGCTTCCATTAGCAGAAGGTTGCATAATGGTCGAGAAATGACACTAAAATCTTTTATGAACCTTCTGTAGAATCCAGCATGCCCTAAGAAAGATCTTACATCTCTTACGGTTTTTGGGGCGGGCAAATTGGAAATTAGATCTATTTTGGATTTGTCCACTTCCAATCCTTTAGATGATACAATGTGGCCAAGGACAATCCCTTGTCGTACCATAAAATGACATTTTTCCCAATTCAGTACTAAGTTCTTTTCTTCACACCTAGAGAGGACCTTAGTTAAGTTGCTCAAACAATCTTGGAAAGAATCTCCAAAAACGGAGAAATCGTCCATGAAGACTTCGAGAAAACGTTCCACCATATCACTAAAAATACTCAGCATGCACCTTTGAAAGGTTGCAGGAGCATTACACAGCCCAAAGGGCATCCGTCGGTAAGCAAAGGTGCCAAAGGGGCATGTGAAAGTTGTTTTCTCTTGGTCTTCCGGGGCGATCTCTATTTGATTGTATCCAGAATATCCATCCAAGAAACAATAATACTTGTGGCCAGCTACCCGTTCTAAAATTTGGTCCAAGAAGGGTAGGGGAAATGATCCTTTCGTGTGACAGCATTTAACTTTCTGTAGTCGATACAAACTCGCCAACCTGTGGGTACGCGGGTTGGGATGAGCTCATCATTAGCATTACGGACTACAGTTACGCCGGCCTTTTTAGGTACAACTTGGGTAGGGCTGACCCATTGACTATCCGAAATTGGATAAATGATACCCACATCTAGAAGTTTCAAAACTTCCGCCCTAACCACTTCCTGCATGGTGGGGTTTAACCGGCGTTGCATCTGACGGGAGGGTGTTGCATTCTCCTCCAAATAGATATGATGTGTACACACGAGGGGATTAATTCCCTTAATGTCAGCCACGGTCCAAGCAATTGCACCTTTGTGCAGTTTGAGCACTTCTAAGAGTTGGACTTCTTGGTCCTTGTCAAGGTGTGCAGAAATTACTACAGGAAATGTTTCATTTTCTCCAAGGTATGCATATTTCAGGTGAGAGGGCAAGGGTTTCAACTCAGGTTTGGGCGGCCTCACCTGAGATGGAAGAGACAGAGTACCAGTTGGTAATAGCTCTTCAAAAGAGAGTCTGCCTATAGTGTCGACCATTTCAACAGTGTTATCAAGTGTTTCTTCACAGAGGGTCAGGCCCTCAATTGACTCAATGGAATCAGAGATTGATTTTTTAAAAGTTTCTGCTGTAAGAACACTGATCAAATCTACTTCTTCAAGGTCAATGTTATCATCCCGTGGTTGTTTGCAAAGGTCAAAAACATTTAGCTCTAATGTCATGTTACCAAAAGATAGCGTCATTTTTCCATTCCGGCAATTGATTAATGCATTGGATGTGGCTAAGAATGGTCTCCCCAGAATTACCGGAATCTGAGCATGAGGATCTGCCACAGGATGAGTGTCTAGCACAATGAAGTCTACTGGAAAGTAGAACTTGTCAACTTGCACAAGCACATCCTCTACTATCCCTCTCGGTCTTTTGACTGATCGGTCTGCGAGCTGCAAAGTAATCTGGGTGGGTTTGAGTTCGCCTAACCCCAATTTTACATAGACCGAGTAGGGTAGTAAGTTAACACTCGCCCCAAGATCAAGCAGCGCTTGTTCAATTTGACAATTTCCAATAATGCACGAAATCGTGGGGCATCCTGGATCTTTGAATTTAGGGGGAGCGTCATGCTTTAAAATTGCACTAGCTTGCTCAGTGAGGAATGCTTTCTTTTGTACATGTATCTTACGCTTCAACGTGCACAAGTCCTTAAGAAACTTTGCGTAAGATGGGACTTGTTTGATTGCGTCTAACAACGGGATGTTAATTTTAACCTCTTTAAGTACATCAAAGATTTCCTGGTTCTGTATAGATGGCTTGGCAAGAGCTAATCGGTTGGGAAAAGGCGGTAAAGGCTTGAATCCCGGAGGAACTGGGCTTGTTTCCTTGATAGAAGGGACTTCATTTTCTTTCCCTTCCTGATCTGAGGATGCAGGTTGTTTATTTTTTTCCAGATCAGGCTTTGCAATCTCTTTACCACTACGTAGAGTAGTAACAGCTTGAACCTGCTCCTTTGAATTTGACGGACCACCTTGATGAACCTCAAATTGCCCTTTTGGATTGGGCTGTGGTTGGGCTGGAAAAGCCCCCTTATTTTGTGATTCAATCAATTTGCAGAGGTTCTGCATGGTGTTCTGTAAATTCTCAAAGTTCTGATCATGTTTTTTATTGATGGATTCTTGATTCACCATAAACTTAGCCACAAGTTCATCCCAAGGTGTTGTTTGTGTTGTAGGGGGTACCATTTGCTGTGTGTTTTGAGCATATGTACTAGGAGTACCCCCAAATGGATTTGACATTTGGTTGAAATTGGGCTGAGCAGTATTTGGGCCATTCCTCCAACTAAAGTTGGGGTGATTCCTCCAATTAGGGTTGTATGTGTTACCCAAAGAATTGTTAAACTGCCGGTTGTATGTGTTAGTGGCATTTGCTTGCTCGTGAAACGCTTCTTGAAAAGCAGGGAGTGTTGGGCACTCCGAAGAAATGTGTTTATCACTAGCGCAGATGCCACAAACTATAGCAGGTTCCTTATTCTTCACAAATTTCAAGGACTCAACTTCTCTTGTAAGATAGGCAATTTTTGCTTGAAGATCATCGCTTTCTTTTAATACATATAACCCCCCTCCTTTGGCCTGACTCGATTGCTTTACGGGGTCTATACCTTCAGATGTGTCCCAATTTTGTGCACTATCTGCCAAAAATTGAAGGTAGGTCCATGCTTGATTTGGGTTTTTCGCCATGAACTCCCCATTGCACATCATCTCCACGAATTGACGTGTTTCTGGACTAAGTCCATCATAAAAGTGACCAGTTGTATTGTGCAATTCAAATCCGTGGTGGGGACATGCAAGGAGTAGTTCATTAAAGCGTTCCCAACACCTATAATAAGACTCCTTGTCTTTTTGTTTAAAATTCATAATATTCCTCCGTAAGGTGTTGGTCTTATGTAATGGGAAAAATTTCTTTAAAAATTCCCGGACCATGTCGGGCCATAGAGCAATCGAATTTGGTTGTAAGGAGTGAAGACATGCCTTAGCCTTATCTTTGAGGGAAAATGGAAACAAACGAAATTTGATAAGGTCTTCCCTCACATTGTTGAAGTGTAGTGTTGCACACACTTCTTCAAACTCTTTAATGTGCAAATATGCACTTTCTGATTCAAGTCCATGAAATTTGGGGAGAAGTTGGATTACTCCCGGTTTGATATCAAATTGACCCGTACCTGCGGGTATAACCATGCACGACGGTGTGGCTTGTCGTGTAGGGTGAAGGTAATCACGTAAACTCCTAAGAGGTTGATTCACCTCCCCATTATTATTGGGTCCATTCCCATTACCGTTCTCCTCGTTATCACTCTGCTCATCAGCCATATTGGAAATCCTAAGAGAACCAGGAGATCTAGATTCGTAGAATTTAATCAAGCTCTTGACAGGTGATTCCTTCCTTACTAACCGATTTGAGGAGTCCCTCTGCCAAGAAGATGGGGGTCTTTCCTTCTTTTTTGGAATTTTGAAAAGTTTTTATTTCCTTTTTTTTTTTTGTTTTTTTTTTTTTATAAAGAAACCTAGAAAGAAAAACTACCTAAGGTCCGTTCTTAGATTTAAAAGAAGATTCTCAAATTCTTGCAAAGTCCTAATCTTAGAGAGTTTAATATCTCTAAGGAAAGTTCCCAAATTCAAATCTATGAAACTGGCCCGACCAGGTAAGTCCCCAGATCAGTGGTGGGGTCACGATGCGTTGCAAGGGTCCCGCTTAAAAACCACTTTCTAGAACAAGAGACTTGTCTCCCTTATCTATTGGGACAAGACTTGCCTAGACATCGAACCAATTAAGAAAGGCAGTTTGTTCGGCTTTCCAAAGAAATAACTAACCTTCTTAAAAAAAAATTCCAGTAAGTTTTTAAGAGTCCTTTTAAATTTAAAAACAACTAATAAAACTGAGTTTCCAATGAAAGTTCTGAAATTTTCAGATTTTTGCAAGTTTGGTGGCCAAAAAGCCGAATTTGTGCGATCTACGACTTGCCTTTGTGAGGGAAAGTTCCAGAATTTTTTTTTGGAAACTTTAAAAACCTAAAAATATGACAAACAACTGAATTTAACAAACCCTAATTAATCCTAATCAGCAACAAAAAAAATGAAAATAAATGACCTAAACTAGTCCAAATTAGAACAAGTAAATTAGGCAATTTTCAGAAATTGGATGTGATTTTTGAAAAATCAGAAAAAATAATTTCAGATCTGAAATAGTTCCAATTTTATAAAAAATCAGAGATTAAAAATCCACTTTTTAATGCAATAGGGCTGGTCCAAACATTCCATGCATGCTACCCTTAGATCTAGAATGATTGCGGAATAGTAAAGGCACACCCACAAAGCAATTAAAAAGATAGGTTGGAAAAAAAAATACCTTAAGCGAAGAAAAACTCCCCGGCAACGGCGCCAAAAACTTGATCGTAGCCCCAAGTGCAAGGCCGCGATTGTAGTAATAACCGGTGAAACCGGATCGATCCACGGAGAGTTTAGTTATCGCAAAACCTGTCCTAATAAAAAAAACTAGTTCTAGCCTAAAAAAAACTATACAAATCAAATTTTCTAATTGAATTAAAAATTAATTACAAATCTGAAATATTAATTACAACCAAAGAAAATTAAAATCCTAATCTAGAAACCTAATCTAACCACTGCATCACCATAAGATTCATTAGCCCAACCAATTGCAATAATTGTTAAGGGTGCATAAAATAAAGAATAAAATAAAATAAAATAAAATAAAATAAAATAAAATCAGAGAATAAAGAAATTATATTTTAATTCTAAAACTTTGCAATAATTACTTTGCTTAATGCCATCAAGAAAAATCAAGACCACCGCACCGAGTGCGCACTGTCACTACGCACAAAAATTCAATGTTGACTCATTGGTGAAGACCAAGACCCCATAAACTTGATTTATTAATGAAAGACCCATTACAAGCAAATAACCATTACAAAATTCTTTTAATAAAAATAAAGTGCATCCAACCTTACCATAGACACAAGAAACACTAAACGGAGGAGAGGGACTCGCGGTCTTGAACGGCGATCCAACCGGCTCTCGTTTCGCGATCTGAAATCCAAGCAAGCGAATATGATTCCAAGGATGATCCAATGGTGGAGTGACGATAGCAACGACGGCGGCGCGAAGGCGTAGAAATCCAAGTGGTAGTGTGCCTTAGGGAAGACCTTGGACGAAATATTGATGGAAGGAGAAGAGATGAAGAAGAATTAATGGAAAAAAGGGAAATTCTTGTTGCTGGTCGTCCAAGAAGGTTGGGGAGATGGTCATCCACGTCCAGCCCTCTCTTGGGTTTATTTATAGATTTATGATAGCTTGGGTTGCAAGGTTTTTGATTTGGGTAAGCATTAGTAGTGTGTGGTCCAAGTTGGATTAGGATTAGGAGAGTTTTTGAGAGATTTTCTAGGGGTTGGCTCACAATCCTAGTAAAATTAGGATTGTTCTTATCTCATGCAACTCCCTCTCTTGGGTCCCACTTGGGTTAAGAATCAATTTAAATCTGAAATTTCAGATTTGATGTGCAATTCTTGAATGCATGTGGACCCCACTTGAGTGTAGAAGCCTTGACTCTCTTGCCTTGGACGTCCTCACCTTGGAGGGATCTTTCTTTTTTGCAATTTTGTTTTCTTCTTTGCTTGATTTGAATCTTAGCCATCCATCTTGACATGTAAGCAAGATTTGTTGGAGAGTAGATATGACACCTCATCATCTCATGGCCCGCAAATTTGGAACTTATCTTCAAGAGATTAAATCTGATTTTTTTTCTTGCATATGAGAGCGGACCCTACCATGGCCGCCCCTACCTTAGACTCCATGCCAAAGGAAGGTGGGTCCATGGTGCATTTGATTCATCAATTCTCTTCCGTGGGCCCCGATTTCTGAAATTCCCTACAAAAATAGAAGCAAAGATCAAAGAATAATCTAATCATATAGGTAAGGAATTATGCAAGATGCGGTCCCAATTCACACCAAATAAATGCATAAAATGTCACCATTTTATCAAGTTTTCTTCAATTAAATCAATGGTACAAAGAAAATTCATCATTTCATGTGTGAATAAAAAGTTATGGGAAATTTGTGACTTTTAATGCCAAAAATAGAGAAATTCATGATTTTATGTGAAAATGTAATTTTTGGATGAATTTTGACTCAAATTTAGACTTTGATGCTCAAAACATAAATTCATAATTTTTTTACTAAAATGGTCCATGATTTGATGATTAAGTCCTTAATTACTCTAAAATGATAAGAAAATATTGCATTTTTAAGGACTTATCAATGGGCGGAGGAACTGCCAAGCGTCCTATGGGCCTACCGAACTACGCCGAGGCGTTCCACCTCGGCTACCCCGTTCTCCCTTGCCTACGGCATGGAAGCAGTCATTCCCCTTGAGGTCGGCCTCCCGACCTTGAGGTCCGAACTCTGTGACCAGGGTCTAAACAATCTGAATGTAGCACGGGAGCTGGACTTGGCTGAAGAACGAAGAGAGGCGGCAGCTATCTGCCTGGCCGCCTATCAGCAGCAGTTGGCCAGGGGGTACAACCCGAAGGTCAGAGAGAGAAGGTTCGTGATAGGAGAGTTGGTCTTGAAGAAAACACTTCCAGGCGACCGAGATCCCAACGAGGGCAAGCTGGCGCCTAACTGGCAGGGACCGTTCAGAATAACTTCTACAGCGGGGAGATCTGCCTACCGACTCGAAGATATGGAAGGGAAGCCGCTCCCGCGACCATGGAACGCGGCACATCTAAAAAAATTCTATTTCTGAAAAATGTACTCAAGAAATCAGATATCAATAAAAGGCAACTTTTCTGGAATGAGTGTTTGCATTGCTCCAAGGCTCGCAGCGGCTCGATCCCACTATTCGGAATGTCAACTGTCAGCTCGGCTCCATCGCCAGCTCCGACATCAGGGTCCGGTAACAGTACCACCCTCGCGGCTCGGCACCTCTGTTCAGAGGGCCAACCGTCCTGAGCTCGGTGCCTTCACCAGCCCGGGCGGTACAGCCATAAGCACATCAGGGCCCGGTAATAGTACCGCCCTCGCGGCTCGGCACCTCTGTTCAGAGGGCCAACCGTCCTGAGCTCGGTGCCTTCACCAGCCCGGGCGGTACAGCCATAAGCACATCAGGGCCCGGTAATAGTACCGCCCTCGCGGCTCGGCACCTCTGTTCAGAGGGCCAACCGCCCAGAGCTCGGTGCCTTCACCAGCTCTGGCGGCACAGCCAGATGCATTTCAGGGTCCGGTAAGAGTACCACCCTCGCGGCTCGGCACCTCTGTTTAGAGGGCCAACTGTCCTGAGCTCGGTGCCTTCACCAGCCCGGGCGGTACAGCCATAAGCACATCAGGGCCCGGTAATAGTACCGCCCTCGCGGCTCGGCACCTCTGTTCAGAGGGCCAACCGCCCAGAGCTCGGTGCCTTCACCAGCTCTGGCGGCACAGCCAGATGCATTTCAGGGTCCGGTAAAAGTACCACCCTCCCGGCTCGGCGCCTCTGTTCAGAGGGCCAACCGTCCTGAGCTCGGTGCCTTCACCAGCTCTTGCGGCACAGCCATAAGCATTTCAGGGTCCGGTCTCGGTGCCACCCTCACGGCTCGGCTCCTCTGTTCAGAGGGCCAACCGCCCTCGCTTAGCACCTATCAATCTACTCGGCAAGTTACTTGTATCGATACGCTACGCATTCCACCACAAGCAAGACAGACGACACAGTATATGCAAAGAATGTTGTTTGTAAAAAACTGTTGTTTTATTATAAGATCAGCTTAAATACAATGTATGGCAAAACAAAAAAAAAAAAAAAAAAAAAATTTACATAGTTTAGGGAGCTGCTGCTCCCTTATTACAGCTAGTCCCGGCGGCACTCTTGCCAGTTACGGCTGGGGCAGCTTCGGGAACCACTGGAGGAGCAGGGGCGACTGTTGCTGGAGGGACCTCCGAGGCTGAAGGAGCGGGGGCGATTCCCGAGACGGCTCGCAACTCCGAGTCCGAGCGAGGAAACCTGGGGGAATTCTGAAAAATGGGGCTGTCCGGAGGGACACCAACCCTCCGTAAGGCCGCCTTCCACCCAAGTGCCCACGCCTTCTCTCGGATTCCTGGCAGTTGAGCCTTGTAGTCAGCTGCCAGTTTGCTGACCTCCTCATTCATCACGGACTCGTGCTCGGCGACGTACTCTTCCTTGAGTCTCGCTTCTTGATCTCTCAGAGCCCGTGCGAGCTCGGCCGCCTTCCCGTCCAGAGCCATCTCAAGCCTTGTCTCAGCCAGCTTCCTCTCAGAGATAAGCCTACTGTTGGTCCCCCGCAGCATCTTCATGTCTTCCTCCCTCCGCGACGACGCAAGACGGACCTCGTCTAGCTTCCAGGACAGTTGGACGTTTTGATCCACCGCCTGTTTTGCTTCCTCCTTGAGGTGCTCGGCCAAGGCCCGCTCTGCGTCGAGCTCGGCAAGAAGATCTTCCTTCTTCCTCGCCTCCTCCTCCAGGGCCGCGTCCCTTGCCGCCAGGGACTTAAGCAGCAACTCCTTTTCGGCTGCCCAATCTGCTGCCCTGGCTTCGGCTGCATCCAGCCTCCCCATGCCAGTCTGGCACTTTTGCAAGAGCTGCAGTGGAAACAGAAGTGTCACAAAATGAAACACAGCAGAAAAAGAAAGAATGTTGAGTCAAGCGTGTACATACCGTTACCAGAGACCGCATTGAGGACATCAGCAGGGACTTGTTGTCCATCTGCGCCCACCTTGCCATGTCCTGGGGAAGGGCGCACGCTCGTCCCAGAGCGACAACCACTTCGGGGCTGACCGCTCGGTCCGACTCGGCTAGTTCCCTCCCCAGCACCCCCTTGATGTCCGGTCTCCAGGGGATGAAGTCAGAAGGAGCGGCGGACCCCCCAACCGACATGGCAGGCTCGGGGGCAGACGGGGCTTCGACCCTGGGCCTTTTCTCCGGCCTGCGCTCCTCAACGACCTCGGCAGTATCCCCTCTGCCTAGGTCGGAGTGCGATTCTTCAGAAATGACTGCCGGAGTGCTCGACCCGACCTCTGCTGCAGCAGGCATTCCCGATTGAGCATCGTCGGTAGCTTCCGGAACCGTCTCGGTCCCGGGCGCGGTTACCTCAACAGCGTCCGCCGCCGACATACTTCGGGCGACGTCGGCACCTCGGGAGGGAACCGAGATTTCGCCCGTGTCTCCAAACGCAGCGGCGGAGAGGTCTTCCGCGACAAAGCGCTTGCGACGACCGCGCAACATCTCGATCTCGGACTCTTCCGAGCTGGATGTGCTCCGGGACTCGCTGGAGACAACAAACTTCTGCCTTAGCCGCCTGCGCCCGGTCTCGGCTCTCTTGGTCGCAGCTTCTTCACGGACAGGGGACTGTCCTCCCAACTCTACCGGAATGCCGCTGGGGATTGCGACAGTAACGGTCTCCGGAGCAGGAGCCTGAGTCCGTTCGGTGCCCGGTCCGGTGTCTTCCCCGTGAAGCACGGAGTCGATCCCGGTCACCCGCCTCGGAGCGAGGAAGGACTTGTAGTGCGGCGTGTACCCCAGCAGCGAATACGCAGCTCGGCAGTGATGGCCGCGGTACTTCCGCACCTTCTCGTGCCAATCACTGTTCACCCTCCACCGGTTCCTTCGGGCAAGCTCCCTCCTCTGCCGAAAACCTGCAGGAACAGAACAGTGTCAGCAAAGGAAAGAGATGATAAAAATACAAAATCCAGGGGCCTCGGTTTTTACTTGGGGGGACTCCTATTTTGCGCGGTATCCGGGCCGTGGTGCTGGGTTCCGCCTCGCCGAACTCCCACGCCCCGCGAACGAAGACACGGTCCTCCCCCGCGTATTTATACGAGTCTTCCAGCGCGGTCACGAAGGCTGTCCGGTGGAGCCTCAGCCGGAGATAGTACGTATGCCCCTCTGCGGATTTGCAGAGGTCATACGCCTCCTCGATGTCCGAGACACCGAGGTTGATGGACAAGATCTCGTTGAGCCGCACTGTTCCCATGATGATCTTGTATCCGTTGGGAAGCAGCTGGCAGGGGCTCAACCCCCACTCCCGGAGACATTCCCTGAGGAGTGGGTGGAGGGGGAACCGTACTCCTCCCTCCACGACGGTCACCAGCCAGAACGGCATCCAGCCGTCGCTGTATGTGATACCGTCGTCAGGTCCGTCTGGCCTAACCTCTACGTTCGCAGGGACTTTGTATTCCTTCCTAAACAGGCTTATGGACAGTGCGTCCCCTAGCCAATGCCTGTGCACACCCATTCTCTACTCTAGATGGAGGACTACCCACCAGAAAGGAAGAAGACAGGGGGGAGAAGTCCTACGAGGGGAGAAGTCTACGGGCAAAATGGTCGCAGGCAACAGGCAACTTACTGTTCTTCAGCAGGTTGCAGCAGGAGCTCTGAGGATCGAAAAGAAGGAAGACGGAGAAGGAACCCTAATTTATAACGGATGGAGGCGCCGTTTCAGATTTCGAGAGACGCCTTCAATATGGCCCTACCTCGAGTAGCCCTAGCGTCGCCTCGGGCAGCCCAGTCGTCCTGCAGATTTGATTGCGCGCCCTCAACAAAGGCGACACGTGGCACGGCGCCGCATTCCCAGAGGACTATTCAATGCCTCGACAGGCTAAAGGACAACCGCCTCGACTGACGGAAAGAACTTAACACAGCACTCCACGTCAGCAAAAGACGATGAGGAGACCCCATCGAACCGAGACCCCACCGTTTCGGCAGTTCGGCACAACGGGCACTGTCAAAAGGTTAGTGGCAGTACCGGCCTGACTAAAACCACTCAGCTTCCGACCTGCTCCAAGGAGCCCACAGGCCAAAAGCTGGGGGGGAGATAATGGGTACGGAACAGCCGACGGAGACCACGGCCCTGCTCCGGGTCTCGGTCATTGGCTAAGCCGACGGAGAACACGGCCCTGCTCCGGGTCTCGGTCATTGGCTAACGTCTCAATTTAAAGAACAGCAAGGAGTTCGGCAACCCGGAACTACAACTCGAGTTCGGCAACCCGGAACTACAACTCAAAACAGCAAAGCAATGCAGCATTCCATCAACCACAAACATTCCATCAAAAACAAGGAAGAGCAAGAGTGCGAGCAAAGTTTCGAAGTTTTTATTAATCAAGCTTCTGACTACAAGATGAATGGAGATTCCATAAAAGAAAGAAAAAATTACAAAAAACCCTCAGAGGGCTGCAGCTTCCACATTACAGTCGATCTCCGGGGGGACCTCGACCGCACTAACCTCGGGAGCGGCTGGGGCAGCTTCAGGGACGACCACGGCAGCTTCAGGAGGGACCTCGACGACTGCTGCCGCTTGGCAGTCTTCGGGATCAGCACTGGCAGCAGGAGCCTCTTGCAGCGCCTCGGGAGCGGCGGTCGCCTCCGGGCACGACTGCGAAGGAGGGTCGGAGGAGACTTGAGACACGGCTGCGAGTCCCGGGTCCGAACAGGAAAATCTTGGGGCATTCAGGAAAAGGGGACTATCCTCGGGGACCCCAGCCTTCTGCAAGGCTGCCTTCCACCCGAGCTCCCAGGCTCGGTCCCGGATCCCCGGCAGCTGAGCCTTATAATCAGCAGACAGCTTGCCGACCTCCTCCTCCATGGTGGAGTCATGCTCGGCGAGGAATTCCTCTTTGAGCCTGGCCTCCTGTTTTGCCAGGGCAGACTCGATTTCGGCTGCCTTCTCCCTCAGAGCCGTCTCCAAGGAACCCCGCGCCTGGTTCCGCTGAGAGAGGAGCCTCTTGTTTGTCCCCTTTGTGCTCTCCAGTTCGTTTTCCAGCTGTTTCGCCGCAACCCGGAGATCGTCGAGCTCAGAAGAGAGGTGCTGGTTCTGGACCTTCTCGTCCTCCAGCTCGTCTTTGAGGCGCTGGACCTCAACCTTCGACTCTTCGAAATCAACGACGAGGTCGGCGTTCTTGGCCGTCACCTCGGCCAGCGTCGCATCCTTGGACGCCATGGACGCCCGCAGCTCGTCCCTTTCGACTACCCACTCAGCTGCCCGCGCCTCGGCCGCGTCCAGCCTCTCAATGCCCACCTGGCACTTCTGCAACAGCTGCAAGACGAAAAACCCGAAGTCAATAAAACGACAGAGACTAAAAGCTGAGGGAGAGACATTGCACTTACCTGCACAACGGATCGCATCGAGGAAAGCAGGAGAGACTCGTTGTCCATCTCCGCCCACCTCGCCATGTCTTGAGGGAGGGCGCAGGCTCGCCCTAGCGCTGCGACCACTTGTGGATTGGTCGCGCGGTCTGTTTCGGCCAGCGGCCTCCCCAGAGCCCCCTCGATGGCCGGCCTCCACGGAGCCGGAGGGGGAGGCAGGATCGTCCCACCAGCAGACGAAGTCGAAGGGCCAGGCGAGGCCTCGACCCTTGCCCTCTTCTCGGGTCGTCCGCCCTCGACAGCCTCGGCCGGGCGAGCCCGACGTCCAGCCTCAGTGGCATGATCCGAGGGGGGGACGACTGCGGTCACGGCCGGAGGCGGAGCTGTGACGACCTCTGCCTCGTCAGGCCGAGCAGCCGCGATTACGGCAGGACTAACCACCTCGACATCCGGGGCAGGAATGCCACCTGGGGATGCCGGAGGCGCCGCGGCCACTGCCTGCGGGGGATCCCGGACCTCGCCTCCGATGTCTCCGAAGGCCGCCGCGGATAGATCCTCCGCGACATAGCGTCGCCCGCGCTGGCGCAGCATCTCCCCTTCCTCTTCCTCTTCCTCTTCCTCCGAACTGGACGCTACTAGCCTCGTTCGGGAAGACAGGGGCTTGGCCCTCGAAGTTCCGGCGGGCTCAGCAGCAGAGACTGCTGGAGCACGTTCTGCCAACTCAACCAGGCGACCGGCGGGAATCGCAACGGTCACCGCAGCCGATCTCGGTACCACGGTCGCCTCTGTTCTCTGACTCGCGCCTTCGCCGCTAAGGACGGAGTCTATCCCCGACACCTTTCTGGAGGTGTGGAAGGACCGATAATGGGGCACGTACCCCAAAAGGCACCAGGCAGCGCGGCAGTTGTGGCCGCGGTAGTTCCTCACCAGCTCGTGCCAGGCGCTGTTCACTTTCCAGCGATTCTTCCTCGCGAGCTCCCTCTTTTCGCGAAAATCTGCACAGGCACAACCGTGTCAAAAGCCAGATAAGGAGAAAGGAAAAAACTGCAAACCGAAAGAACTTCGGCCTTTACTTGGAGGAATCCCTATTTTTCGAGGGACCCGGACCGTGGTAGCAGGCTCTACTTCGCCGAACTCCCATCCACCTCTGACAAGCACTTTGTCTTCGCCAGCATACCGATTGGAGTCCTCTAGCGCAGTTACAAACCCTGTCCGGCGGACCCGCAGCCGGAGGTAATAAGTATCCCCCTCTGCGGATTTGCAGAGGTCATAAGTGTCCTCAATATCTGGGACACCAAGGCCAATTCCCAGAATCTGGTTGAGCCGCACCACCCCCATTATGATTTTGTATACATTGGGGAGTAGCTGGCAAGGGCACAACCTCCACTCCCAGAGGCAGTCCCGGACCAGTGGGTGCAGGGGAAAGCGAACTCCCCCTTCCACTACAGATACCAACCAGAATGGCATCCAGCCGTCACGATAGGTGAGGCCGTCATCGGGGGTATCCGGTCTGACCTCCACATTGGAGGGGATCTTGTATAAATCCCTAAAATGGACTATGGAGTCTGAGTTTCCTAGCAGATGCCTATAGACTCCCATTCTCGACTCAGACAGACCTATCTAAAGAAGATGAAGAAAACAGAGAAGACTCGCACAAATAAGGATTGCGCAGTCGGGAACGACGAAGGTCTGCAGACGCTGGAGAAAGCTCTCTTGCAAAACGCAGTGGAAATCTGAAGAAAGCAGAAGAAGGTGAAGACGAAGGGGGCGCCCTGATTTATAAGGCCTGGGGACGACGGTTCGACTTTCAAGGAAAGCCTTTAAGAGGCGTCTCCTCAATCAACCCTAACGTCCCATCTCGCAGCCCTAACGTCTCCTCGAAGTAATGGTAAGACAGCTAAAGGAAGCGACACGTGTCACCACTAGCGCGATATCCGAAGACTATTTAATATCCAGGACAGGCGAAAAGACACGGCCAAGGGGCCCGCGTGATAACAGCGACCCCCAGACCCAAGGGGGCCCTCTTGATCCGAAGCTCCCTCGTCCCGGTACTACCTTCATGACGATCACCTTCACTTGAGCTCGGTAGCAGAACCAGTTATACGGTCATCAAGCTTCTGACCCCTTCGAGCCAGGAGGCTCTCAGGAGTCAAAAGCTAGGGGGCAATTGTGTGGGAAAAACACCGTAATGACGAAGTTAAGCAACGATCACGGCTAAACTCCCCGAGCTCCTCAACTTCTGTGGTGGAAGATCGTCAGCTCGGCAGTTCGGTCAATACCTTGGCAGCTCGGTAAATCAGTCCAGCTTGCAAGGTCGGCACCGCTGTTCGGCAGCTCGGTATGAGTGCCAGCCCGGTACAATGGCGCACCACGGCCAAGCTATCCTTGGTCCCAGGCCACAGCATCCCCAGCCACAGCTCTAGAGTTAGAGTGGGCCGCCATTCTCCTCCTAGAGTCAGAATGGGCCGCCATCTACCTTCTGGAAATACGGCGCGCCCTGACAGATATGGGCGGTCATTTATGGCGATAGGATTGCTCATTTATGGTGATAAGAGGTGTGCTTTATCATTCCTGTACGCCAGCCGGCTGAAGGCGTGGAAAGTGAAGTAGGGGTGTTGTCCGCTCCACCTACTGCTGCCTGTCAGGGTATGGGGTGATGGGACCTCACCTCACCTACCCCCACTCACAGAGAGAATGAACGAGGAACACTCGCCTATATATGCATGGGATCAGCCCCATGAGAGGTACGCGCTACGCAATACACAGCCCGCTACTTTCAATATCACACAAGCTCTCATTCCTCTCTTCCTCCTCCTGTTTAGTTTTCTCAGAGCTAACTCAGGCATCGGAGCGCCTTCGGCTCACGGCAGCCAGGGCCTCTGACCCAAGTCTTTCTCCTTCCCTTTCAGGTTATTGGAGTTCAACATTCCCCGTCCTAAGGAGTTTTACCTCAACCTCATCCTAATCTAAGTAGGTGTCGTTTTTACCGCCTACAGTTGCTATTTGGAGATGAAATCGGGCAAAGTGGATAGCCCCAAATGCTAGTCGGTTAAAAATACCGATATTCAATTATTTTCTTTTTTCATGATACATGTCCATTACGAGATCCCTTACAAGAGCCACAGGGAAAATTTACTTCAATTCACCGCCCAAATAAAATTGAAGTATTTTATTAACAATAAAAAGAAGATATAATATAAATTGATAATTCTTTAACAAGTGATGAAACTAAGCCAATGCTCATCTCTTGTGGCCCATCTTTGTTGCGCCCCATATATTGAAGCATTTTCTTAGGAATAAATTCTTTTTGAGTAAATGCTTCTATTTAAACTTAAGGAATGTCATTGAGGAGGTTTGAATGGAGGAGAGAGAAAAAATTGCTATATGGAGTTGAAATCAGGCAGCGTGGAAAGCCCGAAATGCTAGTCGGAATTTATTTATTTATTTATTTTTACAGATGTTTGATTCTTTTCTTTTTCATGATACATGTCTCTTACCAGATCCCTTACCAGATGAGCCACAAAGTTGGGGTTTTATGCACGTGCTTCATTTGGGATGTGTACAGAACTGAAATAAGCAATCAAGAAAAGAAGAGGGTTCATTAAGCTTTTAGAGGGAGAGATGGGAATAGAGGAGACAAAACTGTGAAATTATCTATTTCTTTTTAAGAGGGTCCTGGCTTTAAGAAGATCAACTAAGAAGCCATGAAGATAAAGCAATCAAGAAAAGGAAATGGTGTACGTAACAAAAATCACCTTTGAGCTTAGACGGAGAGATGGGGATAGGAGAGAAGAAAATGTGAAATTCACGGGGGTTATTATTTTCTTTCTCTTCTTTGGATGCCCAAAATAAAAGGGGTTAAATTCGTGTCCCTCTCACCGGTTGAGCCACAACTTATGATCCATGCAATTGGGCCCACTTGTGGTGTGTAGAGAATGAAAAGATTCAGGTCATTTGTTCCCTTTTATAAGGGTGTATTTATTATTTATAAGGGTGTATAGAGTTATAGAGATATAAAAATTGGGACCACTTGTGGTGTGTAGAGAATGAAAGGAAGCAGGTCATTTGTTGTCTTATACTCTTATATAAGGGTGTGTATAGATGCATAGATATAGATATAGATATACTGCTATTGTTTTGTATTAATTAATGTGGTGAAATCTGGTTGTGATTCATAGAAAGAAGAAAGTGCAATCTCCCCATCAGTGTTTCTGGATAATAGAGGGGACGAGGAAGATTTTGCATTTCTATCTCGATTTTGCAGTTGATTTCGAAATTGGCTCTAAGTGCGCAAATGATTTCGACCTATAAGATTACAACTCTTTTTTAAAGAGTTTATATGCATATGAATAAAGTAGTTAGCTATATGGTCTGATATATTTTTATCTTTTTCATTTGATAGATATTAATTAGTTTTTGAAAGACTCCTAGTCTCGCTTAATTTTTTTTCTAAAATCCTGGTTAGCCCTCCCTATTTTAATGTAATGAAAATGATTAAATTCAAATTCAAGCCTCACACGATGTGGACTGTTTTATTACTCTTTTTCAAATGAAGATTTTAAATTTAAAACTAGTCCCCAAACTTTTTCTAATAAATTTTTGTTATCCCATAATAATGCCTCTATAATTTTGCAAAAACGCCATAGTACAGTTAAGGGTAAGAGAGCTCCCAAATTCTATGTAATTTTCCGTCATCTCTCAACCTTGCTGGGTGATAGTATCGACTAAAAGCTGAGGACCCATTTCTATCTCTTTTAAATTTATGGACTTAAAAAATTTAAATAAACATCTATAACTTCATACTTGGAATTGATTTCTGTTTTTATAGTTCTTTGTCTTAAAACTCTTGGATTTACAAAATCATAGAAGTGTAGGTTCTTTTTTGCAATTCTTATCCATTCCTTAATATTAGGAATTGATATTGATATCAGTTTTAATACTGTTATATCTCTCTATCTATGTGAGAAACATTGAATTCAAAATAATTCACATCGAAATTGTGTGCTATTGGGACTCTTTCTTCCTTCGTCAAGCTGGTTTTCATTATATTTCAAGTTTGTAGCACAAAGGAAATTAAGATTTGACCTGTGATCTTTATCATATTCTAAATCCTATATATCCGAGAGGGAATTATTTTATTTATTGCTTTTGTACTTTACGCGTACCATATAACACATCGTTAGAGCCTCTTCCCCAGGGAAGATATCTTACAGAGAATGTAGTTTACACAAGTAACATGACACATGTTAGTCCTGACTCTTATATTTTCAATTATTTTCTATAGAAGAAGAATGAAGAATTGTTGAATTAAATAAAAAGAAGGCTAATAGATTGGATGGATCTACTAACTTGGAGTTGTCGTCATCTTCTTTTCTCTTACTAATGAAACAAGGCTAATAGATTGGATGCATCTACTAACTTGGAATATGACACAGGAATAAGATTGGATGCATTTACAAATTCTTCCTCCTCCGTTATACTATTATTCCATGGTCGATTGGAATGGAGACATTTATAGCAATGGACACATAGATGAGGATAAGGAATAAAAGAAAAAATGAGGTATCTAATGATATCGTTAGGGCCAATCTAATAACGATATCGTTAGGGCCAATCTAATAACGATATCGATAGGAGGCAAATTAGTCCAAAAAATTTACAAACCTCCAATCGGAGGTTTTTCTGATTTAGGATTTATAGCTTGCTGTGATTTTGGCCAAAGCTTTATTATAGTGAATTGTTATATTATACATGCATGCTCTTTCTTGTCAGTAAAAACAAGCCCATCTTGTTATTGAAGATAAATTTGTTGGTTGATTGATTTGTGATTGTCTTTTTGACATCTTGGCAAGTAAAAGGTATGAGTAGGAAAGAAGACATTCATGTTTTTCCTTTATGGTATGTGTAGGAAAGAAGACATTCTTGTTTTGCCTTCCATAACTGATTTTAAGGATGAATATGTAGCTTGATTGATATAAATATGTTGGTTGATTGATTGGAGATTAAGTTTTTAATATGTTGGTGCATAAAAAGATATGATCAAAAGTGAACGCAAAACTAGGCTTCTCCCAATATTACACCTCTTATCCATGAAGAGCAAGTGTTTGCAGACATATCTTGCATTTATCAATCATTTTAAGGGCTTTAAATTTTTTGTATTTCTATTTCACCATTTGTTGCATAACCTGGACATTATACGATTGAAACTTTTGGTGCAGTGCCAGTACTATCCACTTGGGCTACAGGCTAGTTCTTGATTTGCTTTTTGCTTTATATTCTATTATCCTGGGAGTAAATTTTTGTTTCTTTTATCTTCTTTTTGAGCAAAACTTATTTGGAAATGAATATAGTTATGTACTTTTCTTCACCCACTTACTAGTTTATTTTAAAAATAATGTATTGATTAATAAAGTTATGTATCTTTCATTTACTTTGGTTTCTTAGACTGAAGAGTTAACCATTGATTTTAATTACTTGTTTAGCCTTTTCTTGGAGCCTAAAATATTCACCTCTTTTCCAGTTCTAGTCATCTCAAATTCTTTCTGATCTCCTTCTTATAGGAACGGTTGAAGCTAATCATCATAAGACCACAAAAATGAGCCCTTTTTGATCTCTTGTCATCCGTCTCTTAAAAAGCTATCAAACCTGGGGACTTAAAAATTGGCAATGTACTATCCCATGGTATATGAGTACGGTACGTGTGTCAGATTCTGACATTCTAGGTGCCTCATTCAGCATATCCCAAAAATAGGATCGAAGGATTTGGCATGTGCAAATCCTACTAAGTTATGGTTGTCTATTCTTAAATAGAGATAGTGAGAGACTATAGAAGACTTGCACCAATAAAAGTAATGTGCAAATCCTACTATAAGTAATCAAGCAATAAATATTTCATTTTTTACTTAAATTCCAAAATAACTAAGAGCGCACTATTTTGTAAATCGCTTCACAATGTGTAAACAAGTACTATACGAATCCAACTGTTGTGTGAAGAATCCATCATAAGAACCCCTGTTGAAAAGAGATATATTACTGATATCAGAGAATTTGTGTAACAGAGATTGTATCTCATACTGAAGACTGTGTAAAATCTGTGCCTCTTCCATAACCATGGCATGTCCCTGTCATATCCTTGCAGTATCCAAGTGTCATCCGAACACTATATTGCTGTAATGGAAAGTGTCAATATTCAATATCCAACCTTGATCCTGACATTGGTTTCACATGATGTACTCAGCTTATTGACCTTCAGATTTACGCACATTGTATTTCTGTATACATGGCCCCAAAGTTTTTATTGCTACACTAACAAATGGATTGCCAGCAACTTGCCTGTCGATACTAAGCGTCCCATCTGCAAAGTCTAATCCCCAACGCTTATGGAGAGAGATTTCTCCAGCACCCTCTGGTTTGGAAGCTTCGACTTTACAGCTTTAGGCTTGTGGAATCTTTTAAAGTATGGCGATTAGTTTTTGTGATTTAGCTGTCTAATCAATGGGCTGTGATTTTGGCATTCGACAACTTAGTAAATGCTCCTGCCAACTAGTCTTTTATCTGAAGTAACAAATGCTTTATCATACGACTGTCATCAACTCATGTAGCATTTTGCTGCCAAGCTATGATGCAAGGATACTTTAAAATGGGTAACATTTTGTGTCGTATCGTATTCGATATTTTACTTTTTATATGTAAAATCTGTATCCCTACCATGTCCATGGCGTGTTCCTACCGTATCAATCCCGTATTTGGGCATCATAGCTGACAAGGTTTGTGCTACCGGCATTTTCTTGCAAGTGTTACCTGCATTCCTGTCACACTCTCAAAAGATGCATGGTTACTGAGATATTTTTCTTAAGTTTCTATGAAATTTTTCTGAAGTTGGTACAGGATTTGCAGGACTGTTTTGTTTGTTGTTTTTAAAGATGTGCTTGAGTAACTCAGTCACAATATATACATTTACAAAAACCTACAATTTGCAGGCTTTGCAAATTTCTCAATTATTTGTGGGTAATTTTAAGTGGGGAATTCTATGAAACACCCCAGTCTGCTTTTTTATCTGATATTTTGGGGCCCACCTCGATTCATGTTAAGCGCAGGGGTATGGGCTGAGAATGGCCCTATTGGGGATTGGCCAAATATCACTCTAATCAGTTCATTGTAATGCTACATTTTGGGACTTCAAAGTTAAATGGTTTCATAAGTGCGTTTTTCTAGTCATGCCTCAATCCAATGGTGGAAAATTGTGAGATAATTGTCAAATTGGGATGATTGTCAATTCATAGAGTAGGTGTGTCGGAGGGTTTAGATTGATCATGCAACACAAACCCCCCACCTCCCAAAAAAAAAAAAGCCGACCAGCAAACATGATCTTTTCCCATGCAAAGTGAAGTGGGCCATACAAGTCTCTTGGAGATCAGATTTCCTTACCTTTCCAGCAAACATTAGACCTTTGATCATTCTTTGCTGTTCATGGACCAGAAATCATTGTCTATGTTCGTCACATTGGACACTTCCTTTTCTGTCGGCCTTCATATTTGCGTACTTATGTGCATTTTGGCACAATTTGGTAATGTGACGTGTGAAATTATTGATATGAAAGGTAGTTTTATTTTGTTTCATGTCTCTTCATTGTGATTCTGTTATAATTATGATCTATGAAATGTTTATAATTTACACATGGTTATTTATTTATGGTAAAGAGCTATTTAATCTGTTAGTTTGAAGCCCTGATGCAGATTTTATTGCCTTCTCTTTTCCCCGTCTACATGCTTAAAGAGCAGGAGGCACATGCTGCCGAGGTATTGCCTTTTTGGGCTTATGGGCACATGTTTTTCTTTTTTAATCTCTTTTTGTTGATACTCATTTTTATAATTACTTTCCAGCTGACATAATTTCCTTCCCCACCGCCCCACCTCCGCCCCCCAAAACCACATCCTTCTTTGCCCTTCTTAAGTGGTGGCTGATTCATTCAACATGGTTTACTTATTTAATATTCTTTTTTTTTTTTTTAAATTATTTTCTGAAGTTGATTTGCTTTCTGTTGAAAAAAATTTGTTGACACTTTCCAAACTAGAGGTATCTTTTTTTTTTCCCGAAAGATACTTGAATCTATAATTTCTTTCAATGTTTTAGTTTGAAGTATCTGAGACCAGACTCTTGCCTGACTCTCTGCTATTGAATTGGGTTGCTGAATGTGGTCTGCTTTTGAATTGTTATTGTTTTTGTCCGATGAACTTTTTGATGTGGGTCTGCCTTCTTGTATTTATAGCTTTTCAACTTGTTTCTTGCCTCACTTTCTTTTTCTTTCTTTTAGATTGCAGAATCATATCATGTGTTCAGCGAATAGGATTTATGCTTGTAGCCATTTAGTTGGTGGTTCCTACCAAGGAATTTGCTGAGAAACATTACCATGATCTCAAGGAAAGACCCTTCTTTAATGCTCTCTGCTACTTTCTCAGCTCTGGACCTGTTCTTGCCATGGTAAGAAAATGTTCACTGTCTATTTTATTTACAAGAACGTAACAGCGAATCTTCTTCCATGTAATTTTTCATGAACACTTTGTTTTTTATTAATGTTTTATTAGGTATGGGAAGGAGGAGTCAAAATATGGTAGGAAACTTATTGGGGCCACTGACCCACAGAAATCAGAGCCAGAGACCATCAGAGTTGACCTTGCTGTTGTTGTTGGAAGGTATTTGCGTTGTGAGCAGACAACTCCTCAAGGATCTACCATACACACGAGGCCAAATCCCCAAATTGCATTGGTCAGGGATCTTTGTCATCAAAGAATTAAGGCCATTTGATTTGGTCACTTCCTAGTTAACATTGTCATCCTCTGTGGGCTTTTAATCGGATGGCTAGGATCATCTGATCAATGGGATTGTTGGGCTTTACTTCATACACAGTAATGCTGCTAAAAAAACATCCAGATCTAAAACTTGCTTGTCAAAGGAAAACGTTCTACAGCAAATATTTTCCTTTCAAAATGACCTGTTAACCGAGAAGATCTCTTTCGTTTCTTGTTTTTCCCCTTTCGACTGCATATGCAGTTGAATTGTGGGTGAGTAGTATGATAGTTGGTTATGCAATTAGCAAATCTAAAGAGGGATCAGTTGATGTTATTTTTCCCAATCTATAATGTCTCTTCTTCATTAAACTTGTGTTTCAACTGCAGAAACATCATCCGTTGAAGTGATGGGCCTGAGACGGCAAAGGATGAAATTAGCCTCTGCTTCAAACCAGTTAAGGTAGTTAGTTACACAATTAATGCAGAGAAGTGGGTCTACGGCGATGACTGATCAGATCCATTTATTTGCTTTCAGTTTTGCATGTTTTAATTTACTTATTTATGGGCAGAAGAAGCCACTGTCTTTCTCCTGTCATCTTGATTTTCCAATCAAGATTGATAGAAGTGAACCCTTAATGTTAGGGCCCATTTTCATCAATATGCCATATTGATGCTCAGAGGTGAGGCACTTTTCACTACTTGGGATATCAACTATCAAGCTGTAATAATCCATAGAACCAGGTGAAGGTGCCCTGCGAAGGCCTAATCTTAACAATTGGAGTTGCTAATATAATTCATGAAACCTTTCATGGAGTTGGGTTATTTTGCTGTTTTTAATATGGGCTAATTATTAACATCTTAGACATTGTGAACTGTTGCGATCTAGGGCCTATGAGAAGAGATTAAGCACACACAAGAACACGGAGATTTACGTAGTTCGGCTTTTGGCCTACGTCCACGGGGAAGACGGGAGAATTCACTATGCAATCAGAAGAAGGTGTACATCATAGAGACCCTAAGTCTCTATTTATAATATCAGCCTAATACCCAGTTATATCCAAACACTACTTCTAATCACAGTAGACCTATGATAATAGACCTACTTCTAATCTCAGTAGAACATGGGCAATACAGGGGCCCGATTTATTTATAATTTATTCAATTGAGCCAAACAAATAACAAATCTCCACCTTGGCGAACATTGAATCTAATCCTCATGCACTAAACACGTCTCATCGTCTCCACCTCCCCCTTAGGGCACTCAGGTACTGATCACATTAATCAAGTCCAAGCAATGCTTGAACTTGACTATTGGAATAGTCTTGGTCATCATGTCTGCTGGATTCTCCGCCGTAGCAATTTTAATTATTGCAATAGCACCCTCGGCGATGACATCTCGAATGAAATAAGCCCTTACATCTATGTGCTTGGTCTTTTCATGATACTTTGGATTATGTGTCAGATCGATCGCACTCTGACTATCACAGAAAACAGTAACTAGCTTCCGTTCCAATCCCAGATCTTCAACCAAGCCTGTCAGTCAAATAGCTTCCTTAACTGCCTCTGTAGCTGCCATATATTCTGCTTCAGTGGTAGACAAGACAGCTTTGGATTGCAATGCTGCCTTCCAACTAATAGCACCGCTAGCAAAAGTGAAGACATAACCTGTCAGGGACCTTCTTCTGTCTAAATCTCCAGCAAAATCTGAATCAACATATCCAATAACACTTCCAGAAGTGTTATTACTTCTGTCATAAATTATCCCAACATCAGTAGTACCTCTCAAGTAACGGAGTATCCACTTCACTGCCTGCCAATGGGCCTTTCCGGGGTTATCCATGTATCTGCTAACTACACTAACCGCATGTGAAATATCTGGCCTCGTGCAAACCATGGCATACATGATACTCCCAACTGCACTAGCATAAAGAACACGAGACATGTGCTCCACCTCTTCCTTAGTTTGTGGTGACAAAGCAGCGGAAAGTTTGAAATGGGCTGCCAATGGAGTATTCACAGGTTTCGAACTTTGCATACCAAAGCGCTCCATAACCTTCTCAAGGTACCCCTTTTGTGACAAAGACAATTTGCCCGCTTTCCGGTCCCTTTGAATCTCCATTACAAGAATTTCTTCGCAGCACCTAAGTCTTTCATCTCAAATTCACCACTCAACTGAGTTTTCAACCTGTTGATCTCAGACATGTCCTTTGCAGCAATCAACATGTCATCAACATATAGTAGCAAATAGACATACGAGCCATTGGAGTGCTTCTTGTGGTATACACAATTGTCGTATGCACTCCTGCAATAACCGTTTCCAACCATAAAGGTGTCGAAACGCTTGTACCACTGCCTAGGAGACTGCTTCATACCATACAACGATTTCTTTAGCAAACAAACGTGGTCTTCCTTTCCATGAATTTCAAACCCCTCTGGTTGATGCATATAAATCTGTTCATCTAGCTCGCCATGTAAAAACGCAGTCTTGACATCAAGCTGCTCCAACTCTAAATTGAATTTAGCAACCATAGCAAGTAGCACCCTGATAGAACTATGCTTCACCACAGGAGAGAACACTTCATTGAAGTCAACACCCTCCCTCTGAGTATAGCCTTTTGCAACCAGTCGTGCTTTGAACCTAGTGTCTTCCACCCCTGGAGTTCCTTCCTTTTTCTTGAAGACCCATTTGCATCCAACAATCTTCTGGCCTTTCGGAGGTTTTACTAGCTCCCAAGTCTGATTCTTGTGAAGAGATTCAATCTCCTCACCCATGGCTACGACCCATTTTACTAATTCTTTGCTAGTGATGGCATCCCGATATGTAACCGGCTCAGACTCAATACTCTCAGCTGTATTAAGAACGTAGGCAACAATATCTTCATACCTATATCTCTGAGGTTTCTTAATCTGCCTCCTTTCTCTGTCCCGAGTAAGCATGTAATCATCCGGAACTGCACTTTCCTCGTTTGAGCTTTGCATCTCCTCTACATCTTGTTGAACTGGGACATCTGTTTGTACCTTATCCTGCAATTTTTTCTGGAGCTTCCTTCTCAAGCTCCACCTGTTTACTGACACCGTTTTGATCCTCCACCTTTCCAGCATCTTGACACTCCTTCGGTTTCAACATAGCAGACTCATCAAAGGTCATATCTCTGCTTATAATGCATTTGGGAGATTTCCCATCTAGGCACCACAGCCTATATCCTTTAACACCATCTGTATACCCTAGAAATATGCACTTTCTTGCCCTTGGTTCAAGCTTTCCATCATTCACATGAGCATAGGCAGGACAACCAAATATCCGCAAGTTGGTGTAATCAGCAGGAGCTCCAGACCATACCTCTACAGGAGTTTTGCATTCTATAGCTGTTGATGGGGACTGATTTATCAGATAACAAGCTGTGTTAACAGCTTCCGCCCAAAACTTCCTAGGTAACCCTGCATTAGAGAGAATGCACCGGGTCTTCTCTAGAATAGTCCTGTTCATCCGTTCTGCAACTCCGTTCTGTTGCGGTGTATTTCTGACTGTGCGATGTCTCACAATACCTTCATTCTTGTAGAACTTATTAAAAGCACTATTACAGAATTCCAAGCTATTGTCAGTTCTCAAGCGCTTGAGCTGTTTACCTGTCTGCTTCTCGACCATAGCCTTCCATTGCTTGAACTGTGCAAAAGCTTCATGTTTGTGCTTTAAGATATACACCCAAACCTTCCGAGAATAGTCATCAATAAAAGTCAACATGTATAAACCACCACCAAGAGATGGAACACGAGAGGGACCCCAAAGATCAGAGTGGATATAATCCAAAGTACCCTTTGTCCGATGAATAGCAGTCCTGAACTTGACTCTACATTGCTTTCCGAAGATACAATGCTCACAGAAGTCCAGCTTTCCTATTTTCTGACCACACAGTAAACCCTGTTTAGTCAACTCATCCATACCTCTCTCACTCATATGCCCAAGTCGCATATGCCATAACTTGGTAATTTCTGAATCTGAATCTGAGGACGACACAGCTGCAGCACCTGTAATTGTACTACCTTGAAGAAAGTAAAGACCATTCTGCTTCAGTCCCTTCATCACTACAAGAGCACCCTTCGAGATTCTCATAACTCCACCTCCAGCTTTATAGGTACAACCATTGGAGTCAAGCGTACCCAAGGAAATCAAGTTTTTCTTCAACTCTGGAATATGCCTAACATCTGACAATGTTCTCACAATACCATCATGCATCTTAATTTTGATTGCACCTATCCCAACAACCTTACGCACTACATTATTTCCCATAAGCACTTTACCACCATCAATAGATTGATAATTGGTAAACCAATCTCTGTAAGGACACATATGATAGGAACGGCCTGAATCAAGAACCCACTCAGTGGCTGAGCTACCAACAGTAACCGAAAGAACTTCTGCACCATCAGAATTAGTCTCCGCAACATCGGTTGCAACTCCAGCAATTTCTCCAGAATTAGATTTCTCTTTCCCTTTACGCCCTGGACAATCTTTTCTAAAATGCCCTTCCTTGTGACATTTGAAGCACTTTAATTTTCTAGTTTTTTATTTTGACCTAGATCGGCCTCTTCTATTCTGCTCTTTCTTCTCTGTTCTGCCACGTGCTACCAAACCCTCACCAGAACTGTCATGGTTTTCAATTGCAACCTTTTTCTTTAACTCCTTGGAGTTCAAGGCTGACTCAACATCTTCCTTAGAAAGAGTTTCTCTACCATACATCATGGTATCAACAAAGTTCTCATACGAGGGTGGTAAAGAGCATAGCAACATGATAGCTTAGTCCTCATCGTCAATTTTGACATCTATATTTTCAAGATCTAAAATAGCTTTTGTAAAAGAATCAATGTGAGTTGAAACAGACGTACCTTCCTGCATTTGTAATGTGAACAATCGCTTTTTCAGATACAAGCGATTCGTGAGAGATTTTGTGATGTACAAGTTCTCCAACTTTTGCCATATGCCAGCAACAGTTTTTTCCTGAACAACCTTTCGCAGTACACCATCACTCAAGAACAGCAGAATCTGACCATACACCTTTTCCAGCAACTCATCCTTCTCTTCATCTGACAATTTTTTAGATAGAGCATTCTTTCCCCTCAAAGCTTTATGTAACCCATTCTGGACCAACAAAGCATGCATCTTCAGACGCCAAAGACCGAAGTCATTATTACCGTCGAATGTTTCAATATCGAATTTAGCAGCCATTCCACAAATCTTTCACTGGAACTGTGTAGATCTGGTCACCACGAGCACGCTGGAAGAAACGGATCTGAAATCCGACTTTGGACGGCTAAGATATCGCAGAAATAAGTTTCTACGCTCCGATCAGTCAATCTTCTTTGTTGACCGTTGAACAACCAATCTTCTTCCACAACAGCGTAGATCTGCTCGCAACGAGTCCGTAGGTTCAAACGGATCTTAGATCGGACACCGGATCGTCAAGATATCGCGAAAACAAATTTCAACATTTGATTTAGTCAAACTGGCTTTGACCGTACGATCTGCTGACGTCAGCAATTCCCTGCGGGCTTTGCTTCTGGGCTTTTTCTCCACGGGTCAGGTCAACCTGGACTTGACCCGACCTGGACTGGCGAATGGGCCTTTTTTAAAAACGAGTCAGGCTGGACCTGACCTGCACCCGACCCGGAAACCAGCCCAGAACACTGGGTTGTCTTCCTCGTCTGGTTCTGTTCCAGAACCAGACCTGGCGATCCTCCTCCTGCGACCACGGGACGGAAGCGCAGGCGATCCCCCTTCTCCGGCGACGACGGCGAGGAGTTTCAGCGACGTTTCTACACGGCGTGGTGGCTTTGATACCAGTTTGTTGCGATATAGGGCCTATGAGAAGAGATCAAGCACACACAAGAACACGGAGATTTACGTGGTTCGGCTTTTGGCCTACGTCCACGGGGAAGACGGGAGAATTCACTATGCAATCAGAAGAAGGTGTACATCATAGAGACCCTAAGTCTCTATTTATAATATCAGCCCAATACCCAGTTACACCCAAACACTACTTCTAATCACAGTAGACCTATGATAATAGACCTACTTCTAATCTCAGTAGAACATGGGCAATACAGGGGCCCGATTTATTTATAATTTATTCAATTGAGCCAAACAAATAACATGAACTAATATGCCATGCCTCAGATTCATAGTTTTGGGAATCACATCATGTGTTCTCTGTGGTGTTAAGTTCTATTGGTATTTTTGGTACTAATCTAAACGACGGCATTCATAATTTATGAAGAGCATGGTATGAAATTGTGCTGGACTGGTGGCAATCTGCATCATATGGCTTACGCTTAGGGTTGTAAATGGGATGGTTCCGGTCCGGGACTTTGGAGGACCCAAAACCGGAACCGTTAAGGTGAAGGTGGAGGTGGAACCGGATTCGGACCTGCAACTGTTTTGGAATTACTTTCTTGGCTTTGGAATCGGAACCATAACCATTTATGGGACGGATCTGGATCCGGGTCCGGGTCTAGGTAGAGAATAATATTAAAAAAATGTAGTTTTTATGAGTGATTTTTCGAAAATTGTGGTAATATGTCGTGTCATGGGTCCCAACTAAGGTGGAACCGGACCCGGACCCATTTACTTATCGGGGCCTAAATATGGACCCAGACTCGGTTGTTAACAGGTCAGATCCTTTGGGTAATCGGAGAATCGGGGATCCATTTACATCCCCACTTACGCTCACTAGATTACTTTGATTCCCATATTTTGGCTAGTGGAGGATTGAATTTCTTTTAAAAAAAAGTTTATAAAAAGAAGTCTTATCTCTGACAGAAAAGTTCTTTTTTTTAGTCTTCCTGCGTCATACTGTTCGAGGCCCAGCATATGGTCGGTTGGGATTCACCGTCTGTCATGCATTAGAAGACTGGTTTGTTGCAGAATTAACGCACAAACCTCATAGAAGTACAATTTTTGTTTTTCCTGAAATGAAGAAGAAGCCCAACAAAATCTTACTAAAATACATAAACAAAATGAGCTCGTTCTAAAATGGAATTCCCTCCGTGGAGCACCAGTGCTCTTGATAAGGTGAGCTCTATGTGCTAAAAACAAATCTTGTGAGGCCCAGCCTACGATTCATCCAAGTGGAACATAAAACAAGGAATTATTTGATAGTCTCATCTGAATGGACTGGACTGGTCTGGTCTGTTGCATCAATTTGTGGGCTGGTGATCAAGAGGTTAGGGTGATGATTTGGGTATCTGTCTAAAAAATATAGCAAGCAAGCACCATATGATCCACCTGGAGGCATGTTAAACACAACTTTAGGAGGGATAACAAGGTCTATGCATAGATTAGAATGCGCAGCATAATCCGGTCATTATGCGGGCTTTAATTTTTGGACTTTGCTCAATTTCTTCCTTTTTAGGGTGGTGGTCCATGTTTCATCTACCTCCCTGAACGAGGAGATTCTTTAAAATAAGAAGAAGAAATGGAATCATTGCTACAGTTGCTGCAGTTTTTGTCATCACAAAAGAAGACTTTTGGTGCATCTCCTTTTATCCTTTTAACTGCTTTTAACAAATGCATACATCCCTTTCGTCATACTCATATTATGGTGGGTACACAAGTTTCAGAGGGAGGGAACTGAGATGAAGCAACTTGTTTTAAGAGGCAAACATGTTGAAGATTGGGCTGTTGACAATTTGTGTCGAACAGTCAAAACACAGCAATGACTTCATGCATAGAGACCCAATACAAAGGAATGAGCTCCTTGTTATTCAATATCTTCTTTTCTCATCGCTGAATTCTCAAAGTTTTTACGTTAAAAACAGCAAATACTACTTTAAGCAGCCAAATGATCTTGAAGAGTTGCATTAAAGAAGGTCTTACAGAGGTTTTTACCATTATGATTTTTCTTTCCTCACTTCATCCTAGGATTAGGAGCTCTCAGATTGACCCTTTGGTCAACAATTTACACTCCATTTTCTACTTCAATACCCTTGAAACTTGAGCTTCTTCGGTCTTAGCAAACCTCCCCCGGACCCTGGGTTGATTATCAGCTAAAGCTTTCCTGCAGGCATACTGGAAGAGAAAGTACGTCATCAACAAGTAATTGGCACACTGAAAATACGAGGAAATCAGGGACAAGAATAATTCATGTTCCAACATGAAACATGTTTAATTGTAAGCTATTTTTATCTCAAAACTTGACTTCCACCAGAGAACCCAAAAATCATTTTTTATTGGTAGATATGTTACATAATGCTATTCATTGTGTGATTGAAGAAAGCCGTTTGAGTCACTAAATACAGTCACTTGTGGTCTCTTGTTACCTTGACTTTACAACTCTAAGGCTAAACACCATTTGCTTTTATATCTGATAGGAAGCGAGCAATATGTTCAATGCTACTAACATAGCAAATTTAAAGAAAGCCATGGATTCAGCTGTTCTCCCTATAAGCTGACTACTTCTTTCCATTTTCTGGATCAAATACAATTTCAAAAGGAATATAAAGAGCAGCGCAGAAATGTTACAATCTAGGGAGGGGATGTATCTAGGAACGAGACGGGCTCTGCAGGCAGAGGCCACTATTTAAACATCGTTATGGGACTTTATTGTTGTATTGGAATATGAAAAGTCATGTCTCTTGGAAGTGTCCTTTGATATGCTATACAAAGTTGTGTTGTCGTTGTTTTGAGATATATAAGAGTGCTCGAGGTCTTTTAGTTTGTCAAGTGTGCAGAGTGGAAACGGTCTTGTTATTGTGAGTTGAAAAATAATATGTCAGCCTTTGTTATCGTATCACCACACGCGCGCGCACACAAATCTCTTTTTATCTTGTTTGATATATCATGGCACATGTTGATTTTCCTAAATATGTGAAATGTCGTATTTCTTCAAACTGGTATCAGAGCTTTTGAAACATGATATATTTCTACATGATAACTGCTTATTACCTTTATTTTCCTGCCAAAGTTTCTCTTGCTCTTCTTCTTTCTGTATCTGGAAAGCTTTTGCTTGCGTTCTTCAATTGTGAAATTGCCAATAGTTGGCACCGAATCGAAAGGAAAACAGACAACGCTTGTGTTACTGATGCCAAGAACCTGTCAGAAAAACCCAAAATCAATGACCTCCAACATCCTGTGAAAATGGCCACACACATCTAAATTTATCTTAGTAGGCATACTGTTGGCATACAAGATAGAGAGATGCGGTCACATTTTTACTAGATTTCAGGGGCATACCCTGATCCCTGGCACTGAGGTAAAAGAAGAAGAATGGTGTGATATAAACCCAAAACATGGTTTTGAGAAATTAAATTAAATATGCTTTCACAAAAAGGAGCATTGTGCACATTAAGATGTTAAAGATCTTCTGTTATCAAAAAAAGATGTTCAAGATCTTATCCACACTTCCCATGATATATTCATACAAAAAGGAGCATTTTGCACATTAAGATGTTCATGATCTTATCCACAATTCCCGTGATATATTCATGAACAGGCTTTGAGCCTTGGTGCACATGTAAGCCGAGGGAAAGAAGTGAGACCACTTCTGAAGCATGTTTGGCAACCGGCTTACAGCTTTTTATCACAATTCCAACATTAATTTAGCTACATAGTGGGATAGGCTTTGATGATGATGATAATGATTTGTTCAACGAGAAAATCTAGAGCATAGTAGCAGCTGGGTAATTCATTACTCAAGCAAAGATTGTATGTTTGAATAATGATGCCCCTTTAAGCAGCATGTTTAAAAACATTCTGATTCACTGTTTGACTTCATAGATCAGTTTCTGACATTTTTCCTGTAAAACATAGGATTGTGCTAGTTCTATGAAAAACTCAAATATACTGGACAATTTCTTTCAGATAGTTGTACTTCAACCAACTAAATCTAAGCAGAACATTCAACGCATTCTAAATTAAAGAGAGAACCACATTTTGAGCCCACAACTTGATTTTGTTTAGTTTGGATCTCCATTGCGCCCCTTTGATTTATCATCGCCAAAATAGTGTTATTCTTGCACTTATATACGCAGCTGAATTGGACACAAGAGAGAATGCAATTAAAATACAGAATCCCACAAGTTAATCACAATCTATTTCATGCATCTAATCTAGTGGTGACTATCATCATGAGAGTGAAATCGCACGGTTGCAAATTCAAGTGGGGCAGTGTAATCCAACAGTTCCCTTCGTGAAAGGTGGGTCACCATATATGGAAGGCAATTCCTATATATGTGTATGTATAGGGCTAGCTTAAGGACTTACATGGCCAAGCTAAGCAGAGCATTTGGCTCTCAAAAGAAAAAGTCATAAAAAGTGGCCCGCTCTAGTCCCTGAACACTACCATATCGATGAGTATCGACACTGTTAACTCTAGCATTCATATTTATGAAGAAATGAGTTGCCCAACTCTCTCTAGCATCTGTACATATAAAGAAATGAATTGTAAGAGGAGTATTCTGACCTGAATATCTCCCTCACTGTATGCTTTTCGCATCCCTAAAGCAGCTCCCAAATCCATTGTCTGAAAATCCAGAAACGTTGGCCTCACTGCACCAGTGCCACTGCCATTTACGCACTCCACTGAGCTCAAAGATCCAGAACTAACGCTTTTCTGCATTAGCACCTCAGAAATCATTTGTTCTTTTTCCACATTCAAACCCCCTTCTGTCTGTATGGCAGGAACCTCAACATCTGAGGATGCCTCGGCGAAAGGTTCTCCTACTGCAGTTTTTGCCAAGAGATCCTTCTTGCACTCATAGAAGACCTCACTCAACAAATGCTCACTTTGAATTGATTCAATGTCCGTGACCCTGATAGTCTCTGTGGAGATGGCATCTTCACTGTTGGAAATCACAGACATGGCAGCAGCCATGGGGTCAAGCTCTAGTTCTGGTTCTTCTATGATGGGTTCTGGAGCTTTAAACAAATCTCCTTCTCCGCCCAAGTCATATTCTGAGACAATGGATGTCTGAACCGGGTTGCTCTACAAAATAAGAAAACAACAACAAAAAGTTCAAATGACATGTGTAGAAAAGAAATAAATAAAAAGGAGTTGTTGGAACCATGGAGGCAGCTGGACTTATGCAGTGAAGACTGAAGAGTGAAGATTAACAGCTAGAGATGCAAAAATACAATGACAGGAAGCATTTGGGTCTGAAGTCTGGACATCAGGAAACATGCTTTCAAACGGACAGTATGAAGCCAACTGCCCAATCCAAGAGCAAAATTGAAAAAGATGTTTCATTTGGTACGTCCAAGAAAAAGTAAAAACAAGATCAGAATTCTTGGACAAATGTTTTGGATAACTCCAAAAAAAAATAAATATGGATGTCTTATAAAAATGAACCGGCAACCATAATCATTCCCACAGGCAACTTAGCTTGGATCTATACTTCGTAACTCCTTGACATTAATACATGATTGCTATTGACATCACCAGGTAATAACATCAGTTGGGTCAACATAGATTTCACACATTTTAGATCCTTGCATTGCTAATTTGTTGCTAATATATATGAGTGATAAGTTGATCATACCGAGCAAGATGTATATAATTTGAAACATGAGAAATAAATAGCTGCCAAAAGAATGAATCTAAGTGCTAATAAAGTTGTGTCAAAACATTCTATTACAAAGGGAGAACCACAAAGATGCAGCTGGTACATGAATCATACTAGGGATGATGTTTTACATTATCAGTGTAATGTTTCAAAGGAAAAAGTAAATTATAGTTATCTTCTTAAGGAAAACAGATCCAATGGTAAATATATATTTTGACAGATTTGGCTTAGTTTTTCCCCAAAAGTTCGCACTTCAAAAACCAGTCAAACGAACTCCTTTGTATTTGAAATTTTGCTGGATTGGAATTTGGTATATTGACTTTGATCCATCAAAGTTTCAGATAAAAATATATTTTGAAAGTCCTACTTCAAGTACCGCGAATAGGGCCAGTCAGTTAGGCAAATTCATTACCACAAGAATATATATATATATATATATATACATATATATTTTTGAAAGATGTTAGTCAATGAAGATCTTGATATTACAAATTAGTAACACTGATAAAAAAAAAAAAAATGTTACAAAATAGAAATAGGGCAATCTATGATTCCTAGACATGGGTCTGGGGAGCAGGGCTGGCTCGAATTCAGGACACTTGTACAATATCCTATCCAAAACATGACATTTTACATTTTTGTATTAAGATTTTAATTAGAGAAGACTCGCACTTGACACCTTGTGAGCTACCTAATTGTTCTATCAGCATGTTTCTCTCTCTCTCTCTCTCTCTCTCTCTCTCTCTCTCTCTCTCAAATCTATATATATGCTCTCTCAATTTCCACAACTAAGATAAACAAATTGGAGCAAAGATCAGCCCAATTTGACAACACAACTTAATGTTAGCTTACCCGAAAAAACACAAAAAGCTTGTCATCCTCATCTAAAAGTTAAAATTTATTTAGCTTTTAGCCTATGGGTAATTCTTTTACATATTTTTTTATAAGAAGAATAGTCATGCCTAGTGGGTACCTTCATCATTTGATCAGAAAGGGTGCAGGCAGGTTACTAACATGCACGCTGCGGGGTGCACCTTTGTTAGTTCATCAGAACCACTAATTTATAATTTATAGAAGTTGTAGTGACCAAAAACGTGATTAGAAAAGTAGATTCCTACAGCATAGTCAGGAAACTCCAATAGTATCTCTCAAATGACGAGAATGCCCTCGAGGAATGTAGTATCGGTCACTTCTTTCCTTGTAGTTGTCGGCAAGGACAGATATCATTTCACGGTTGCAACTTGCAACTCTACTTTTTTTTCCTTTTTAGGCCCATCTTTTACTTCTCTCAAAATAAAGATATTGGTAAAGAACAAGCGGAAATAATTGCTTTTTTCCTTTTTTTTATTATTTTTAAATCCCCTTTTCTCTCTTTCGCTCTCTCTCTCTGATGATTTCAAGGTTTTTTTATCGCCAAGTCGAAAAGAACAAGAACAAGAACAAGAGAGAGAAGATAAGGGAATTCAAGAGATAGATGGCCCTCACCTCTTTTCTTTTCATCAGACTACAAGGCAAGGCAAAGGCATTAGGACCCAAAAAAAAAAAAAAGGATCTGTAACAGAACAAGTTCTATATTTACACACAAAAAATAAAAAATAAAAAGAAAAACTTAAAAAAATAAAAATGGCCATTCGTTTTCTTATAAATTCATGAAAGAGAAAGGAATATATGTAAGAATGTAAACCCCAATTCTCAGCAATGATCTTACTATAAAGAGAATCAGAAGAGAGAGAGGGAGGAGATGACGAGAAATATGGAGCTGGAAATGAATGAAATGAAGAGCAGAATTAGTAGTTTATACCGTTGCATTAGTTTCGTGTATGCGACACAAGTCCTCCACTTCCTGAGAGAAGCTCTGGAAGTAGTAGGGAAAAACAATCCCTGCTTCTGCATACATTTCTCTCTCTCTCTCTCTCTCTCTCTCTCTCTCTCTCTCTCTCCTCCTTCTCCTTCTTGTTCTTCTTCTTCTGCTTTGAAAGAAGAAAACTAATAGACAGAGTAAGAGGAAAAATGTAACAGCTCCGCCACTGCTACTTTTGTTTTACCCCCTCTCTGCTTTGTGTAATTGCGTCGCCACCCAGTTTTCTTTTTTTACTGGTTCTTTTTCCAAACTAGTGTTTATGCGTGCGAAAGGGAATTGGAGAAAGGCTGGTGAGTTGAGGTGAATGGTGATGCTCAAATAAGGACAGTGTGTGGGACAATGACATTCTGACTTCACAGACTATATTGTCTATGGGACAAGTACAGGATGAATCCTCTCCGGCGATAGGATTTTGCTCTTTTAACGGATGCCTTCAAGTGAAACATGGTGCCCACGACATCATAATTCAAACTGTTCCTCTCCCACTCTAGTAGTGGTATGTATATTTTTAATTTTTAGTTCAACAGGAGTGCCTCCCTACGTCCAATTGAGCACATGATGAAAATGTGATTAACACGATAAGAGCATCAACGTTGGGTGATGAAAAGTGTGCTCAATCAGATGGTGATACTCACTCCCTGAGGGGATGGAATTTAAGAAGAGTGATTCAGATGATCATCATGTGGGCCCCATGGTGTAACATGAAAGTCCTATCGTCGATCACGATCGTGTCTCGTTATCTATGCTATTTATTGTCCATTTATACATACATAAATACATGCTTATAATCATATTACTCATGCCTAAAATTAGATTATTATGACCATTATGCTAATTGTGGGGGCATTTCCGTAATGCCGAGATCGAGCCAGCTTCGGTAAGAGTACCGGCCGGGCTTGTTTTGGTCTCGGCCATCTGCAGTTCGGCAACTAAGCAAAGGTGCCAGCCCGGCAGGCTCGGCTTAGTTTCGGTCACATGCAACCCGACAACTTGGTATCAGTGCCAGCTCGGGTACTCAGCTCGGCCACCTAGATGCAGCTCGGCAGCAATACCAACTCAGTCTAGGCAGCTAGGCAGCAGTGCCAGCTCGTTCTAGGTAGAGTGCCAGTTCGGCAGGCTCAGCAGTGATGCAGCTCGGACGCTCAGCTCGGCAGCAGTGCCAGAACGCGTCTCCTCAAGCTATTTCTAATTTCGGTAAGGGAATTGAGTATCAATTGATCATGCTCATGTACAAGTACGGGCGCGTTGTAGAACGTGCTGTCAAACAAGATGGCCGCCTATCAGAGGCAAATAGTTGACTTTATCTGGCGGCCATGTTAGAAGGAGCAGAAGCCAAGGTAAGGTCCAATGGGACTTTACCCCCATCTACACCCACTGAGAAAAGTCTGATGGTACCTCCATCTATATATATGCAGAAGCTGGTCCTAGAAGAGGGAGACGTATGTGTACACCCGCACTCCAAACTCTGTCTTCTTCCTTCACTCTCATTCTTTGCTTAGTTGCAGAACTAATTTAAGCATCGGGGTGCCTTTGGCTGATAGCAGTTAAGGCCTTTGACCTCTGTTTCGCTCATTTTCTTTCAAGTCTCAAGCAGGCGATCGTTTTCGAAAAATTCTACATCCACACTAGTAACTCCCAATCAATTTTGGCACGTACACTAATAATGATGATGATCATACAAATAATGATACACTGTTGTAAATTTTCTTACAATCTTTGACCGAAAGACATGCATGCATGCATTCAATAGATTTCGTAAAATGGGGAAGAGAATACAAGTCTGCTTAAAAGTCTTTTGTGGGGCCCCTACAGAGGCAGGCTCTTGGCACACTAGAGTCCAGAAGGCAGAACACTCCAGGCTTTCCTGCCACGTACGTACCAAGTGGGCTTACTACCTGCCATGTGTCAACTGCTAGATAGAGATGTCTAATTAACAAGCTTGTCATGGATCCAATATACGCCTATGGAACCATCCCTCCTTTTCTTTTCTTTTTTTTAAAGAGGGTACGAACTCACGCACGTGCACCCACACCACACATGTCACTAGTTAGCCATAAAATTTAGATCAGGGTTCAGAATTCAGTTGCACAGAGGTCATAAATAGCGTTTCTTTATGGCCCATGATATCCCCGCCAGTGGACCAATGAGGGGGGTTTGGGGGGTTTGGGGGCTTTATCCGGTTCTTACGAGCAAGGACTACTCCATCGGATATTTACATGGCCGCACAAATAATACCGGGATAACTGGCATTTTAATTGTTATGAATCGATGTCATCGGATGAGATGCTCTATAATCATGAAAAACTTTCTCCAATGCCCATTTAGGCCCTCACCAAAGGCCGGACACCCTTGAATTTTTCCAACACCGATCTACCGTGCAAAAGTCTGCTTGTGCCCAGGAGAAATTCGACCTTATAATCATATTACCATGACCATGAACAAAGTCTTGTCCAACAATTTGAGTTCTAAAAGATTATAATATTTTGAGAAAAGAATAAAATAAAAATTAAGAGAGCTTTTGAATTCTAATGAACCAACCGCACATAAATGAAAATTCACACATTTGAATAAATAATCACTTACAAGTTACAAGCACTCTTCGTCACAATCGATTACAGATAATCGGAGTTATATATCTTTGGAGTTAAAGCTGGTCTTGAATAGTGTAATAGAGTCCTAAGAATCCAGACAAGGGCTTGATAGAGTTACATATACTGAGAAGTGCAAGTAACTTGGACAAGCAAACCATCAACGTTAATTTTGTGTAGTGTACGCAGAAAATTGATTCTCTAGACTCTCAATTTTTTGCAGATTTTTTTCCATCTCCCATTGAAAATGCTTTGTGTGGAGTTGCGACAAATCAAGCTTATTTTACATATTTCCTCCCTGGAATTGTGAAAAACCAAGCTTATTTTACATGTTTCCTTGTGCTAAAACGGCCATATTAAACAACAAAAGATTTTCTTTGCAAAAACGTGGCTGCAGAAACGTGCCGTTGAGGATATAGACACCACATAATTACTAGTACAATATCGACAAATTGTATTCCCATCAGTTGAGATTCTTGTCACGAGAAATCCCCAAAAGGAGGTCCTCTGTCACTGCGTGATGTAGAATGCTGGTGTGAGGATGTTGCCCCAAAATCATGAAGTTCTAACATCACAACCAACTATTTCTTATATGTAGAACATTGATCAAATCGTTTTTCAAAAACTGATCAAGGGGTAAAGATCTTGCTATATGTTACACCATCATTGGGAATCCATGTTCTCAAATTGATCCATCATAGCACGGTACAATCACATTCCGGGCTCATTTGCTTGCTTAGAGGATAAATCACTAGGAACCCCTTGATGGAGATGTTAGGGATTGTTGGATTTATGTCTTGTATTCTGTGTTAATTGGATTTATCTATTGGGTTCGCCATGGACTGGGTTCAGGATTAGGGGTATTTTGGAAAATGTACCTGGAATTTATTAGGACTTAAAGAAAGAAGAGATTATATATATAATGTAATTTGTAACTGTAGACTATGAAGGGAGTCAAAATTTGAGTCAGCACTATAAAAGTTACAATTGCATTCAAGGCTCATTTGCCAAGGGCCTGTTTGTTTGCATAAAATATATAAGAATCAAATACATTAAAATTTATGGTCAAATGAGCTCCACTGAAGAATTATTAGAGAGGTGAATGGTGAAAGATATGAGGTGAGGGGTGAAAGATAAACGATCTAATGTAAATGCAACCTCGCAAATCCTAGGATTTGAGTTATTATGGTGATGGCTCGGCTAGGTTCTAGAGAGCTAGGTTCTTCTGCTTCCTTTGTAGAAGATCATCTTCTTGTGTAGAAGATTTAAGGAGTCAAGCGTTAGATTGAGTCTATTACAATCAACGGTGTGAAGTCGTTGAAGTGTGAAACGACACAAGGTAACTTCGGTCCTTAGGTAGGGGATATCTGGGAAGGAAATCTGAGTTTCTTATAATTGCGAGATTTATAGTGTTTGATTTGATCTGGTTCGGATCCGTGTTTTTTCACCCGGTTAGGGTTTTTCACGTAAAAATCTGGTGTCCTTGTGGTGTGTGCTTGTAATTTTATTTCCGCTGCATATTTATTGTTTTTTGCACACTTTTTAAACTGATTAATTGAGTGGACCAATCTAGAGATCTCGAACCCTTTAACTTTCTGCCTTAACAGTGAATCTTGAAGTTCATCAAAAATTTGACTTCAGTTCACTTCAGAGGGTGAAAGGTGAACAATTATAATCCGATATATAAATGATGTGTATATTAATGGTGTATGAACTTCCATCCTTTTCATCCTATACAAAATAAAGCAAAAGTTGGTACAGACACCTTCCCCAGACATTCACATAAGTAGTACTACTTCCTTTCTAAATAGAAGAAAGCGAAAGAGGCAGACAGAGAGACTATCAAGGAATCATAAATTCCAAGCACTGTAGATTTACTGACGTTCACGGCACCTGAAATTCGTGGTGATAGCCCAAGAAGGAAAGGTGAGTGTGAGAGAGACAACTACAAGAAGAAGAGATGTCGCCTACAGCTGGAATACATTGTCTTGGGGTGCATCTAATTGAACTGGGGTACTGGAGAAGCTTTGGTGCATGGCATGGGATCAATGGATGACATGATCCTAAGGATTTTTGTCAGTTCTCTGCGATGCTGACATTCCCTGCATGATGAAATAAGACAATGCAAGACAATGGAAGGAATGATATGGACAAAGGAAGGCATGGGAGAATGAACAACCCACTGCAGCTGGCCAAAGCTATGAGTATTGAATGGTAGTGGGCCATTGCCGAGGCACATCCGGAGAAGTGCCATGTAAGGCATGGTGATTGCATCATACATATGCATTAAATGGACGGAGTTAAGCGTTTTCACATGGGCCTGTTTGGTTGCATAAAGTACGTGAAATCATGATATTATTAAGAAGGTGAGGGGGTGAAGGATATGGGGTGTGGAGTGAAGGACATACGGTATATAAGACATTAACTTCTTATTATGGCGATGGCTGTGTATTCATTTTCCATCTTTTCTTGATTCAATTTTCATCAATTGGAGATTTTGATGGTCATTTTCAAGTATTCAACATTGGTTCTTCATTGTTAATCACTTATAAAAATACAATCCTTTGGCATTCAATCACAAGAAATAAGCAAGGCTTATGTAACATTTTATTTTACATATAAAGTTTATATGGCAAGCTGGAGCCAGTTTTATTATATGAGTAGAGCTCATATATACCCTGATCCCTCAAGGAGTGGTGACTAAACAAAAAAAAAAAATGTACTAGGTCCATTTGGTGCACATATGAATTGCGAAAACATTGCCATACATGGTGAAAAGTTGAGGCTCTCTGTTGAAATGGATTTCTTCATCTCATGATTTTTTATTTAGCCCAGGCAAAAAGTCACAATAAGTATCATCTTAAAGAAATTGTATTAAGGGAGGACACATGTATGGATGAATACATCACATTGATTTATGTCAACTAAAAGATTCGCTTTGAAGTACTGATGAGAGCAGCAGATCGATCTCCCAGGTCCTGTAGAAACCATATTTTAAATTTGTGGTTGCACCCACATGTGCTCATATGGCCCTGGCTGTACATATAGGCTAGGCAGGCAGGAAGCATCCTCATACTCTAAAAACAAAGCCTGAGAGCTACAAAGAAGGGGATTTTATAATAATATGAGGAGATACAAGGTCTTATCTAAGAAGACAAAAGTGGCAAATTCATTATTTTGGTGTCCAGTAGTAGTAGCTACAAACGATACAATGCTGGTGCTCCTAGGTGACATTTGCACCTTTTTGTGGAATGCAACCTGAAAACGATTTCTACCATTTAATCTCTTAAAATCACAGCCCACACAAAAGCCGGGACCACTGATGATGGATTAAATGATTGTAGAGGTCAAAACTCTCTCCATTTGATGGATGGTGTGAATTAGAGCTAACCAACTGTCCAGTCAATTGGCACATTGAGTGGGGTCTGCAAAGCTGCATCGATGGGGTAGAGTTTTTTTTGGATACCCGCTTAGGGGCCAGGACCCTGCTGTCTGGTGTGGGAAATAGACCTCAGGTAAGGGAAGGTCACTGCTTAGGGTTCGGAAAAGAATTGACGCCTCTTATTATTGGGGTAAGAGCATAAGAGGCCGTTCTTCGATGGGGTAGAGTTGATGGAGCATCAACGGGCAGACTCAGGCACAATCATGCGGGTGCAGTCGTAGTCGTTAAACCTCAGTGTGATTCAAAAAATTCAATAAAAATTGTTTATCCATCTTCAAAATCCACATGAAAATCTCCAGTTTGCTTTCGAAACTAAACTACCTATTCATGTTCGCACCCCTAAAACGAAAATTCTGGATGTGTTACTGGGCCATCAAGGAGTGGGTAGAAGTTCCTTTAACATGGCGGTTGAAAATGATGGATGCATTGTTCCTTCCCATGATACCCTCTGTTATTGGATTCCACTACTTCTTAACATTAATAGCAGGAACGACGAAAGGTAAGAGGAAAAGGACAACTGAGAGAGAGAGAGAGAGGAAAAGCGGTGGTTAGAGGAATTGGCTTGATTCACCATGACTTTCGACCTGCATTCTAGAAAAGAATACATAAAATATCGGTGTTTGGTTAATTATACAAGTCAATGTAGGTGTTTGGCTAATTATACAACTTATATTCTCTAATCAAAGTGAAGTTTTAGGTCTGTTTGGTTCTAAAGAGAATTTGGATGATAATTTTGTGAGATCACAAAATTACAAAATTAGAGAGATGATAAATCTTATTTTAATTTGTAGGATTAGAGGCTGTTCGCTTGATTTTTTTAAACATACTGTTAAATGAAATTATAATTCGATGGAAGAGTTTATGTTCTAAACATTGGTTCAAAATTAATGAAAGCTCATTTCAAGACCAGTTAAAATGAGACTGTGTATGAGAAAGGTCTTAAAAAAATAAAAAATAGTAGAAGGTATGTGCAGAAGATGCATTATCATGATAAATTTCTATAGTATTGTAGAAAACCAAACACCAAAATTAAAATTGAATTTGTATTTAACAGTCGAAGTCACCATATAATCAGATATCTGTGTAGACCAAAATGCGATATTTGATTCTTCCACAATTTATAAAAACAACCTCTTCTTATTGATATGAGAAATTGCAATGGAAAGGTGAAACAAAGAGACTCTCAAATGTACATTTGCAATTGAGTTTGGACGCAATGTTTTAAGGGATATTGGCCATACAGCTACACTTAGATCTAACGTTCACCTTTGAATGGTCAAAATCTAAGTATTTCCTGTAGAGTTGTTCATGCGATATTACATAATTATTATACGAATAATTTTGCTTAAAATATTTAAATTTTAATTGTTTTTGAGCAAATGTCAGGTCTAATGATAGTTGTACGATCAAAAACCCTTGTTTTAAACCAATACTAATAGCTAAAGATAACAATAGGCAGATTTACTTGGGCACAAAAGATGCAAACGCAGCAAACCCTAAAATATAATATCAAACTAGTGACTGCCCGATATACTATCCAAAATAAAATTCACAACCCAAAACCACTGTAGATTGATGAGATGACACTTCTATAACAATGATGATGGCGCTATTTACTATTCTCTTATCATCACTTGTATCTACTTCTTAGGCAGAATACCATTTTCTATTGTCACTAAAAGGCTAGGGCGTGTTTGCTTTGCATAGAATAATATAAATAAGGAATTCATGTAATAAATGGTTAAAAACGTTGATCAAAGGTGAATATACAAAATAACAATAAAAAACACTAGTTAATGGAAATAGAATTAAGAGATAAATGGAAATGAATACTAAGCTATTATCCTAGCAATTCAAATTATAGGAAAGCCAAGATCCCATCTATATTTCCACCTTATATCCATCTCCTCTTACCTCATATCATATCCATTTTACGCCTCACCTTTTAATAATCCTTCTAAGGATCTCTTTTGACCATGATTTCCTATGTATTCAATTCTTTTATATTCTAATGCAAATAAATAGGCCCTAAAATAATTTGAAAAATGAAACAAACGAGATTGAGAAAGAAACATCAACGAGAAAAACCTTTCGCAGTGGAAGAAGATTAAGAGGATCCACCAAAGAAGACCCTTCTTTTATTCAGAAGAAAGGGAAATAGACTCTGGCTGTGTCTGTTTTTGACCTTTGATTCCTTCACAAGATCAGAAGAAAAATTCCTATACTCCTATTCTGGTCCAAAGAAGAAAAATAAAACAAAAATCTACTTGGAACTTTCACATCTCTTAAGTCTTCTTTCAATCCCTATTGTGCCAAAACAATAGAAGGAGAGCTTCAGATCAGGTTTGAATTTGATTCACTTGATATCTTTTACATTTTTTGAGTTTTCTGTTCTTACAGGATTCTTGAATCCTTTGTTTTGTGAATACTAAAACCCAATTCTTAAGGTATCCAATTGTTTCATATTTCAATAGGATTCCTAAAACTCAGCAACTACTTTGTGTTTGGGTCAATCAAAGAGGATTTCTCGAGTTCTTGGGAACCTATACACCACCAATCTGTAACAGCCATGCATTTCTCGCGCTTCAATCACAAAAACACATGTTGCATAGCTCGAATGAAATATTTCATGAAATCATGAACGTGAAGAGCCCACAACGGATGTTGAATGAAATATTTTAATTTTTTATAACATTAGATACCCAGATTTCAAGTTGTGCCGAAGATCCTGAAACATTGCTTTAGCAAACTTGCGAGTTCCAATGGGAAGCCTTTGGTTCTTATGTATTACACGTAAGGAGTGATTGTGTGCATAGAGTAGATAGGGATTGAACACGAGAGAATTCATGCCCTAATAATCTTTCCTTTCATGGAAATAGATTCAAGTTCACTCTCAACCTAACATGGCTCATCTCTAACTGCGTTCCCATTTCCTGGTCGCCTGTACTTGTCAAGAGTTACCTCTAATGGTCTAGAACTACTCAAACAATTCTCGTGTAATTCTTTATAAATCTATCTCCCAATCACATCTCATGGTCGTCATCATTATTATCAAAGATATCAATGATACCTTGTCCCAACTATATTTGGAGGGTCAAAGCCTCAAACTATATCAAGGATAACTTTATGTGCTCAAAATGAGCTGATAGAATAATTTTTAAAGGAAAGCTATTTTTTTTATTTAATATTTTTGAAGTCCATGATGTGAACAGAAAACCACTTTAACGTTTGAAAATGAACCAAGCAAATGGATCCATCCAACCATAGAATGGAAAGGAGCTTGTATTCCCACCCAACACCGCCCCCCCGCGCCCCCCCGGGTCCGTTTTCACGACAAGTGCACATGCACATTCTCAGATCAGCATTTCACCTATCCATCTACTGAAGTAGAGGAGCATCCATATACAAATTACTACAGATATCCACAAGACACACACACACACACATATATATATTAGGAAATTTCATCGTTTCAACAAAGCAGGCAAAAGAACATTTTCCCGCGCAGTAGAATCAAAAGCAACGGCAAAGACTCCCACTATCAAAGATATACATGTTATTCAGATATATCTACTTCAATCCTCATACAAGGGATTGACTATAACAACAAATGATAAAAGCAAGATCATTCAAATTCTGTTCAACTTCTCAATGAATTTGCAACACAAATAAAGAAAAGTTAAGGGCTTCAAATTCGATGAATAACTAGCCCCTTCTGCAAACAAAAGAAGTGGCCCAGTAGCCCACTAGCATTCATTGAAGAACTTACTCATTGATCATTCTGTCCTTCCAACACATATGTATACATGTGCATATAAACATATTCATCTCGAATCCGATCACCTACCTACTACATGGTAAGTTCGTTGAGGCGACGATCCATGATCTGTGATACAGATTCGAGAAATGCAGTTTCACTTGTGCCAGGAAGCACAGATTCCTCAGCTTCTCGGACAATCTCCTCAATCACAGATACCTTCTTGAGAGTCTCTCTGCACATGATGCTTCCAATGGCAAAAGGAGTGAGCCCACGTTCAGCGCCCTTTTTCAGCAGCATGGTGGAGATCCGCAGTGTGCGCGCGCATTCACATGATAGCTCCCATCCATGGAACTTTAAGAGTGCGATGTCTTGCTCAGCATCAAGCATTTTTATGTACTCCATGGTTTCAGGGCTGTAAGGCTGCCGGGATTGGGGCCAATATAGCCAGTCGAAGGTGCAATCTTCAAACTGCAATGATAAATGACGAGAAATAAGTGCACTTGAAACATGCAAGGCAACAATAACAATAATGGCAGTACAACAATTTAACGAGCAGATCCAGTGAATTTAAACTAGTAAACAATTTGATCAAATGGTATCAAAGCCTAATTCACTACATTGGAACATGTAGATAAGTTCAATCCAAACATTTTTGATGAATCAACTGTCTATGAATTTTACTTAACCAAAAAATATTTTTTACTTTCAAAAAATACTTTACTTTCCAAAAGCTCAACTCATCCATCGCAAGACACCAATAAGACAGACGAGATACATCTCAAAAAACAGCAATCAAGCATTTTGAACTAAAGAACAAAGACACAACACCATATTTCAGAAAATAATAACACATTGTGGAAAGTTCAAATTTGTACAATTAGTGAAACATAAGCAAAAATGAAATGAAGTAAACAGTCAATGAATTGCAGTATAAGCATTGCTAAAATCAAGCAGTATATAAAAAAATGCAAATGTTACTGAGCGTTAAAAAGAAATCCAAATATAATGAAAAAATATCTAGTGGTTGCAACAATAAGCATTGCGGTATAAAGGCATTGCTAAAATCTAGCAGTATATAAAAAACTGCAAATGTTACTCAGCGTTGAAAACAAATTCAAATATAATGAAAAAATATCTAGTGGTTGCAACAATGAGCACCTCCCAACTGTGCTATGGACTACTGTTTCTCATCATATATTCCTTTATCACATAAAATATGAAACCCAACATAGTCGATACCAAAAGTTGCAACAAATGAGTACTTTCATTGGTGTTTTTTTTTTTTTTAAAAGGAGGTGGAGAGGGGAAGAAAGTAAGGGAGGGAGGTTCAAGAATTTCATCTCTCTCAATTCCATTATTATGGCATCCTTATTATTCTCTTTAAGTATCTTTCTTATTTTTATTTGGGCCCTTCCACACCAATTCAGCTGCATCATTTAGTAGGAGGTGATGGCTGGAGATGTAGTGACTGTTGTGATGAAGAGGGTGATGAAGAGTTCAGGTAGTCATTAAGGTGAGACCAGGCAGTACGGTTTGATGTCACCAAGTTAACAAGACAATATATAAGCCAAGGGCATTTTGTCTTTTCTAAAAATCTGTGCTGACTTTCAACTGGTAGGTCGAAAAGTGTCTTTGGGTTGAGGTGGTTGATTGAGATTGCAAGATAAGGTGGTTTTCTACAAAAATAGAAAAAATAGGAGGTTATATGTAAATATCAGAAATATATGCAGTTCACTGTAAGTTCCCCTATAAAAATATCCACTGCCAAAACTTCAATTAGATTATTTATATAAAACCCAGCACAAGCAACATAAAACTAATGGGAAATAATCATCAAGTATTAACAGCAATTCTCATCTACGAACTAGAGAAAGAGATTTTTTTTCAACGGCAAGAACTTGAGATTGATACCAATCAAAAAGTAAATATGAAATAAAAGACAAGCACTTACAGTCTCAGGCAAGCAGTAGCCATGATCAATTGGAACCAGTACAACCCGATCGTCATTAACCTCTTTACAAACCAAAATATTCCCAGAGTGCCTGTCTGCATTAGCCAATCTTATATCCAACACAGATATCTTATGAACCTCCTCCACTGGAAAAGCCCGAGGACCCATATCCTCACAACTCCCATGGTTCTTCACAAACATCTGCAAGGATCCAATCTTTGAATTCTTCATCGTGCCATCATATCCATTTGGATGATTAAACCTGCCATGCAAACATCTTATCATAACTGTTGGAGGGACGCCAGAAAAACCAATCTCATCGGTTGAAAGTGACCGGGGACCACTTTTTGGATGATCGAGAAGGTAAGCGGCAACTTCTCTAAGAGCGCCTTCTCCTACCCTTGTGCCCTTCTTCAACCCTTCACCATCCAATGTCATGGGCAAGCCCTGAGGATTATTCACAGCCATAGGTTCTTCATCAATTGGCTTAAAAACAGAGATATATTTGTGACCAGAAACATCTTGCATGAAATAAGCCCCGCCTGAGCCCTCCGAAGATCTGACTGGCGGATTCCCCTCTAGTCCAGCAAAAGTGGCATCAATTAGATCCTTAACCACAGCTGGCAATTCAATTTTCCGATTAACAATAACTGGTTCTAACCAGAAATCTCTACCAAGTGACTTCCTAGCTGTGAGCTGAAGATTCCCTATTCCTCCCTGGTATTTTTCCAATTCTTCATCAACTTTCTGCTCATTTGAATTAGACGCCTCAATCAGCAGCTCAAAATCCTTCTCAACAGGTTTGGCACGAACTTTTGCTGATTTCTGAACCACCAAGTGGATCACTGCATCATTCTTTTTACATAAATCATCAATCAGCCTCCGATCTTCGAGCTTCTCTCCGTCACAAATCAGTTCCTGATCATCCACATCCACGATACCTTTCCCCTTTTTGGCAATCTTCTGCTTGACATAGCCTACAGTTCTACTTCTCTCCACGTGGAATTCAAACTCCTTCCCACAGGTCGTCTTAACGGTAATTACAAGGAGATCGGATAGTCGAACGACCAAATGCAGAACATTCCCATCAGCAACTCCATAGTCCCTAACAAGGCTATTGTTTCGGGCCAGTTCACGGCCAGCAAAAACAAGCTTCTGTTTTCTCACCACGAACCCTTTACAGGTCTGGATCCGTAGCTTCACAGAAGCAATGGAATCGGACTCCATCACCGGCATAGGAATCACAGAACCTGCCACTGTGAGGTAGATGAGGATCGATTCTCGCGGGCAATGTGGCGGGTTTCCGAGGAGATAACCTGGGGGATGGACCGCCTCTTTGCGAATGGGACTGAGAACTCCACCTGCTGTCGACATCTGTACACTCTATACCCAAACACTACCCAACAGCCCTCCCTCTTCTGCCCCTAAAGGGGGAAAAAGGAAAAAAAAGGAAGAACTTCTTCTTAAACCCTAAAGCCCCATCATCCAATCATCCAATCAGATCTCTCCAACAACATCAAATCCCCAGAAAAAAAGGTAAATCGAAGATGATGCCCTAAAAGCTCACAAACCCATATGATATTTGAACGATCAAATCCAATCAAAGTGCATTCAATGATCAATTTAAGAACAGAAGAATGATTTCTAGAAAAAGAACCCGAGCTTCAGGTAAAGGCAAAAAAAAGGAGAGAGAGAGAGAGAGAGAGCTATAAGAAACCATATAAATCCAACTCCAACTCCATTCAGTTCAGCCTGCCCCTTCTTTGCCCCACTTAGAAATGAAGACCAAAACCCTAATCAAGCAGATCAAGGTAATGCCCTCAAACCCAGAAGCCCTAGTCCTAGTCCTTGTCCTTTTTTTAAAGCAGAAGCTCCATAGATGCAAAATCAGATGCTTCAAAATTAGGGTTTCCCGATCAGAGACCTCCAGAATAAGGGTTTCGGAAAATCAGGTTCTGGGTGATGGAAAAGATCCAATTTTTATCACCCCCTTTTGATTTCTTGCACAAAAAGTCAAAGAAACTGGTAAAACTAGAAGGATTGAAGCCGATTATTTGGAATGCACTTACCAACGTGAAGAAGAATCGATTGGAGAAAGAGAGGAATTAGGGTTTGCTCTTGCTCTTCTGATCTTGTGGAAATTGAAAGCTCGTGTCTCCTTCTCTACTTTGCTTTTTGATTGGAAAAGTCCGAAATCTGGGGCTGGATTTTCTCATCGAGGGCTAACGGCAAAATGCCTTGGAGGAGACGTGATTGTAGCCGTTGCCGTTATATGCGCTTGGACTCGTCCCTTACGGCAAGTAACGGCGTTGAATGTAGAATAATTATAAAAAAATCCATATGACCGTTGGTCTTGGAGAAGCCGGTTAGAAGCTTCGCGGAAGGAGCGCCTGTGGACTCTAAAAATGCCCCTGGTCTTCCAACAAACTCTCGCCATGAGCTCAGCCTACTTCGCTCTCTTTGTTAAGAACGTTTAATGCTCAGTGTGGGCCCGCTTGGAGGTGAGACGAAATCCAACAGACCCAAGTGTTAGCGCGCGCATGGAATGATTCAAGAAATTCCTTATATAAGGTCTTAAAAAATAGATTTAATTTTTTCACTTGGTTCTACACCGCAGTTCCCAAACAAAAATCCTGAGTCCGGCGTTGAATTTTATAGGGATCGAGATATCTCTTTTTATTTTTTTATTTTTTCATGTACTTTTATAGTTACTGAGGCTTGGATAATAATTAACCGCTTCATCAACAGCCCAATAGCTTTTATCCTTCAAAATGAGTCCACAGCTAATCTAATGTTCCTGTCAATTAGATATGTGCCAAATGACCCAAATCCATGGATGGGCAAAGGATTCTTATTTTATGATTTACTTATAAGGTGGGCTCCACTAATGTGTTCCGAGTTCATCACCTGTTCGATCGGCTCGGTGGAGGATTCTCGTAATTTTGTGTAAAAAGAGGAGCATTTTGATTACAAGTAATATGGAGAGTATTTTGTCATTGTTATGCGCGCATCCGGCGCAGGAAATTTAATGGAAATGAAAGCGCGTGGATTAACGGCGTTAGAGATAACGGGAAGTGACGTGTCGGATGACTACTGGATGGAAACAGTGTGCAGGGAGTCATGGTCTTTTGGCTGGATGGAGGAATGATTAGTTTGCCAGGAAGGATCCTAACGTGACCCTGCAAGCATACATTTTGGGCTTTTCTGCCCCTCTTTATGGAAGAAGTAGAAGCTTCGTTCGCTGATGTATTTTTAATTTTTTTTGGGGTTTGGGTGGGCCGTCTCTAGGTTCTTGATGGTGGGGCGGATCTTAGTCGTTCAATTGATGGGGCCTGATGTAGATGGTGGATGGCCCGCATGGGAGCGGATCTTTGAGATACAGCTCCTGCAGTGAGAGCACACCATCAAATTAATGAATGAAAGATACCTTACGGAGCCCATCCTTTTGGGGCGTGTTTATTTTGTGTAATTTAGTTCTTATAATAAATCTATGACCGATTAAAACATAAATAATTAATAGTGAACGTCTAAAAGCGACCATCAAATAATTTCTCCTATAATGAAAGTCGAATCACTACTCTCGTAATTCAAATCTTAAGAAAATTGAAGTCTAAGCTATATTTCCATCTTAAATTCATCGGTCATCACCTTATATAATTTTATAATAGGACTCGTTTGATTATGAATTCCTATCATTCAATTTCTATATATTCTATGCGGGCAAACTTCTTCATTATTAAAAGGCGGAACATCCACGAGAAGACTGGTTTTACATTTAGTCGCACTACTGGTTCCATGAGGCTTTAACTTAGAGAAAATCTCAAATTAAAGGATTAAAACACCATAGTGAGAGACTGTGCGAGTCACCTATTGAAAGTTTGAGACATTTAAAATTAACACATTTACAATGGTATATGTGATATATTGAAAAAATTTCCAGCGAGGGGGAATGTTTTCAATTCACTTTCCAGCCTTGTAAACAGATTCTTCGCTTTGGAATTAGAATACTGTCCCGATTCCCACCCGTACGTGTCCGACATCAGATCTCATCCCACGTGTCCTCTAAAGACTGAACGAATGACATATGCTAACCGTTTGGGGGGGCGCCCTTAACTGCAACGTGGCGTCTTGTTATTGGTAGAAACACGTGTAGGTGTTGCTGAAAAGTCCTACATGAGATTCCTGCACTTTGGCCAACGTTCGAATGTGTTTTTGAACGTCAAAGCGAAAAAGTCCATAGTGGGCTCACCGTTGATCATGGGGCTCCAAAATGGGCCATGGGCCAATCATTGAGTCATCATGGTAGGGCCCACAAGGATGTGTGATCATGGGGCTCTAAAATGCAGACGCTTGGTACAAATAGGAGCCGGGGCCAGGCCGCTTTGGACTGGGCTTGAATATATAAGTTTAGCCCTGTTTAATATTTGAGCTAGGCTTGATTAAGTGATAGAAAGCCCAAAGCCCAACCTGAATAAGAAGCGCTTGTAATTTAGTGATAATTTATTCAAACAATTGGCTGAAAGTCCATAAGGATCGGCCTGCCCTCAGCCAATTGGCTGAGATTTATGGCCCCTGTCGGCTTAGTCGGAAACAGGCTACTTGTTTCTAAAGTTGGGCCGGGCTCGGATGTGCCTCAACCCGGCTGGATCCTACCCATTGCCATGAGCACCCCTAACTTCATGGGGCTCACTAATTTATAATCTTACTACTCAAAATAAATGCCACCCTTTATACGGTCTCCTCCAATTTTTATTCCAATTAGAGTTTAGTAATTGGAATAATCAGCGAGTGGCAATAGTATAACAATGGAATGAAATGAATTTCTTTTTGCTTTACTCACTTCCCCACGTTCAATGAAGCCATTGTGCCTTAAATCATACAATCTAAAGGCAACTGCTACAATTATTTGACTCAAATTAGCAGCCACAAATAGATCGTATAGCAGAATTTTGGATGCAACAAACTCCAATTAAAAAGATATTATACTACTAATGGCTATCATAAAGTTGTAATCTGCAAATAAACTTAATTCCATGCCCTTAATTATTTTTTTTGTTTTTCGTTATAAGGGACATGAACTCATGCATCCACACACAATACTCATATCCATAACCAGCTGACTAGCAGCCTGAGACACACCATGCCCTTAATTGAAGACTTAGTACCCATAAGATTTTTCCAAAGAAAAACTTTTAAGAATTAACCAGCATTGCCACTAACACAACACGATGCTGGATTCCCTTCTCTGTCTTAGCAATGTACTACTGTACAGATACTTTTAAAAACTGATGTCATAGTTCAACCCAAAATAGTATGAGTTAAACCTAAAATAGTATGAGCAGCACTACATCTTACCGACATGGAAGATTGCTTGTGTTAGTATGAAATGTAATAGTTCTCACATGCAATTTTCTGTGTCTGCGGAGTGTTTGGATGAAAAATGCTTAATGATTGCACAAACTATAGATGCATTTTCCATCAAACACACCTCAACTTTTATTCATAAGCTGTTCTCCTCACACAAATGTGAAAGATTTTCACTGCAGAAAAGCGGACAAAACGTGCCCCTCCAAGAATCTTTCTTGATAGTTGAATTTCAAAAACTCGAGCTCACCCCACTAGACACAAAATATAAGAGGCCAGGAATTTTGACTTGGTGCACAACTGCAGGAAGCTTGCAAGTGGATCTCATGGGGCCACACCTGGAACTTGGAAGGGGACTGAACTCCTAAAGCTGCAAAATTGTACTTCTCTCGTTTTCACATTCGCTAATTGTCACCAATTAGTTGTATGCATGTGATGTGAGGAGGAGAAGCTGCGGTAGAAAAAGTATGTGATGAATGGCAGGCATTTCTTACCAAAAAATAAACATAGAATGGTACGAAGTTGGTCGGTTGGTAAGCCATGCTTTAGGACTATAATTTTAATTGAAAAGTGGAATGCTCTAGTTGAGACCAAACAAGCATTAAAGACGCAATTTTATGGACCCACAGCCTTTGAAAAACGAGGCAGGCAGACGACTTTTTTTTTTTTTTCAAGCACTAGCCAGGTGGGGCTGGGACAAAAGAGGGCTCAGCTCGCCCACATATATAAAAAGAGGTGCCCACACAAGTGAGAAGAGAGAGTGTGGTCAAGGATTAATCAATCCCTAGGTAGTCAAGTCGGGTGAGAGCTGGGGTCATCAACCAAACTTAGCAATCCCTTATTCTCGAAAGTTAAAAGACTTGAAAACTAAGAGAATAAGGGGTTGTCTACAATCTAGCCTATGCAGGTTTTATATATATATATATATTTTGTGTGAGTTTTAGTAGCAAATTCAAATATTCTCTTGTCACAAAAAATAGTTTATCTTTCATTTTCCTTTTTCTTCATGGGAAAATGTCACATCAAATAATGGAAAAAGTCTTAACAAAATAAATAAATAGATATTACTTTCAAGAGGAATTAAAAATCAAAATAAAAAATTGATATTAAAAAACTGAACTCTTTTTAGTATCATAAATTAAAAGATTATAAAAATTAATAAGATGATTTTTTTTATTTTTTTTATCTTTTGCTAAAGTTAGATCACAATGTCATGTTCCCATCCCTCTGCCCTACTGAGAGTCATGAATGCAGTAGGCAGCTCCACACTATATTTATTTATACGCAACATGATCTGGACCTTGATATAAAAACTCTTAATCATTTTGCCAAAGTTTAGGTGGGGTTGTTGTTGTGAACTCCAGTTGGCTTCAAGTCTTCAGCACATAACCTTTGATCCCTAACTGCAAATCCGAGAAAAGCCCCCTTAGTATTTGTACAGGGCTATGTTCTGCTAAGAGGCGCCTCTCATGGATTGCACGAGAGAGAGAAAAAAAAAAAAAAAAAAAAACCCTTATGTAAGTATATTGGTTTCCTACTCATAAGTACCTCTTACAGCTTGTGTGGGAGCTAATAATTTGAGCCATTGTGATTAGTGAAACATTAATAGTCAATTTCTCGAGTCACTGTAACATTGTCTGGCACAGTTGAATTGTTCCCTATTTGATGATTGATAATCAAAAATTTTAAGCAGGTTGGCTACTTACCTATGAACAATCCCAACCCTTCACACTCGCTAACCCCTTCATGTATTCCAATTTTGGCACTACTTCATTAGTTTGATTATGCAAAAATCAAAGGGCTGGAGGACCATAAGAAGGGCCAAGATGATCAGAGAGCCAACATTTTTTACACAGCCATAGTCCATGCACAACCGTTTCCATCATTTTCCGACCTAAAGACGGTCATGAATCCAGGCGACCAAATAGACCAAGCTGGTTCAATGCTCCCAATAATTCCTGGATTGATAGATAATTAAGAGTGCAAGAATGTCCATCACTTGCTATCACTGCCCTGAAATGCTACTTGGTTGCATATGGTGCCAGTTAAATCTTGGGTACATGAACTTGCCTTTACAAACAGTGAGATCATAATAAACTCCAGGTGCAAGTATAGCTACGTGTCTTTCCTTCCGAAAAATAACCTTCACAAGCACCACCACCTACCATAGCTCACAAGAAAAGAAGGAAACCATCCCATGAGGTACTTGCTAAAGAAGTGGTTCATTTGCACATTAGTATGAATTCCATGTATTTACACTCAAGGTGGGGTAAAGGGGGAACTTATTAGGCTTTTCACAGAAACTCAAACCACAGCATCAACATGCTCCCAACACTAACAACCTTTCTATCCATATGACTGAAAACATGGGAGTGTCAGCTGATACAGGAACAGATAGAAGTTACAACATAGAAACTAATCAATACACGCATGGCTTAAATTTGCCGTTTCTTCAGCTACTGAGGTTGGGAACACATGCTCCGTTTTCTGGGATCTGTTGCTCTTTCCATATCCGTCCAGTAACACGCAGCTTGAGCTCTTTCCGATCTCCGCCCGAGAAGAAAAGCGCCATGTTCCTCTGGATTATGAGACCATCATGGCTATCACGAACTTTCCTGTGGCTGTCACGGATGCTTCGAGGGGTTCCTTCCCATATGAGCTTCCTGCCATTGCCCCCAACCTCAAGACTGTAACTGAAATTCCTTGCCTCAGACTCGTCACCCATGAATCGGAGAAATGCCATGTAGACAGGTGCCATCCCAAGCTGGAAGGCCTCGAAGTGCAAGCAGAAGTAATGCCCAAAACAGTGGAAGACCTGAAGAAAAGAGAACAAATTGTAGTCAAATATAATCATAAAAAGAGTCCTCATAAATTGATCAAGAAGAAAAGATTGCCAAGGATATTGAACTAGCCTATGCTAAAAGAAAGTTCCAAGGAAAGTGTGAAGTACTATTTAACATGTAGCTGAAAGTTTTTGCAAAATCATTATTTTTCAATAAGAGTCAGCTCTAAATTTCAGTTGGGTAGTCTGAAGCAGCAAAAGAACACAAGCAAATGAGATCACAGATCATACATCCTGGTTCTCCTCTTTGCCTCATCATTACCTTTGAGGAATTAACAACCCATCACATGAAACGTGCGGAACTTGATGCATTTTCCAGTGGAAGAAGTTGTGAATTGGACATCTTTTGTTCATTGCAAGCTTATCTTCCCTTTTATGTTACTCTGTCAACAAGTGATTTGGAAAATGCTATGATTGGCAATTTCATCAGGAAGAGAATTAAAAAAAAGAAGAGAGCTTTCCAGAAATGGACTTGGAGAGACATTTGGCAGTAAATGGAGAAAGGGACCACTGAAGTTTTTGAGGATTTATTTTTTCATCCATGAAATCAAGAGAAGGGAGTCAAAATGGCTGTAGATGTTGTTGGAGGCTCATATACCCAAGGACACAAATGCAGATGTGAATTCTCTAGCCAAATCAGCAGTTGGTAGGAGTCATTCATTAGAAGCAAGCAACACACACACTTCCATAGCATTGTTGGAATTTATGTCCTTCTCCCTGATAGAACAATTCTAGTTTCTTGTAAACTTGTCTTATACACCATAATTTTCTTTTTATTAAAAAAAATATAAATCATCTTTATTTCACAACAAATTCATGTTATTCTCCCTTTTTTGTCTAATATTTGTACACCTCGTGCAGGCCTATTGGCTGTCATATTGCAGGTAAGGAACTCAATAAACAAGAATTTTATTGCAAAGTGACACCCTCAAAATAACCTCCAAATTCAGACACAGTCCCTGATGGGCCAACATGGTCTGAAAAGAACAAAAAAAAGAGGCATGGTTTTTTGTCATTAGGCAACATTTAGTCTTCATAAGATTTTGAGATATTCCCAATTGCTCTGTAATGTCCCTGACCTGGATTCATCCTTGGGCCCAACCCTAGACCCACTAGAGACAATGGTTAGGGTGTTTTTCATTTTATTTCATGGTAAATAAAATGCATGAAATCATAATTCATTGCATACAAACACTAAATTAAATATATGTAATAATAATTAGATTTTAATTTTTATTGCCATGAAATCATACTTCATTGCATTCAAACATTAAATTAAATACATGTAATAATTATTAGATTTTATTTTTCATTGCATACAAACACTAAATTAAATATATGTAATAATAATTAGATTTCTTGCACAATAATTACTATGAAATAAATGAAAAACACCCTAACCATTGTCTCTCGTGGGTCTAGGGTTGGGCCCAATGGTGAATCCGGTCAAGGTCACTACATGTTCTGTATGTTTTTATTATCTCAAGAAAGAGCATTTGGCCATCCTTAAAAATTAAAGATCATTGAGTCATTTCCCAAATCCATATAATAAAGAGAATAAAATATTTTCAACTTTCAAAACCCTTTTAATCAAGGAATGCATTAGAAAGTGCCCAATTAGAATCAATAATATAATCTATATTTCTCTATAAAAGAAATATACATAATAGTTTGGACCCCGCGACAGAGGACATATGGCTTCAATGATGATGAGGGTGTAATAGAATGAATATTTGTATTTGGCATGACCCTCACCCACTCACATGGCTGCACATACATGAAAAACAATGCACTTACCGTTAGCATCCAGGTTGCATTTTCAACCTCACGAGGATTAGACTTGACATAGCGATGGTTGAATGTGCTACCTGTGTGCATGTCTACTTTGTGGTCATCCTTCAGATGTCCTACAAGGAAAGCGATATCTCCAACAGCAGAGCACTCGGATCCTGCATATGGGCAGCTGTATGGTCTGAAGTTGCATTGAGCTTCATGTTTGAGCTTGCTGTAGTATGGGAATATCTCTGGGCAGCCTAGCGAGCAGTACTTGCAAGGCAACTCTAGTGACTCAGCCACCTTTTCCAATGCTAAGCACCTGATGTCTCCAAGCTCCTGCCTACAGGTAGGGCACCTGTTATGCACCCTTGATTTGCAGGTAGAACACAGTGTATGCCCATTGTGGCACTGCAGGGACACTAATTTGTCAGAACAAAGATAACCCATCCCAGTAAAAAAATTAAATTAGAAAAAAAAAATTGAAATGATAAAATACTTGAACAATGAAGAGAAAGGAAAATCAACTTTGCCAAGAAGTCTAATTACATGACATGAGAAAAGTGAAAGTTCAAGTCACAAGAAAAGTGGAAGAAAGAAAAATAGATGCAAAGTTCAATAGACAGCCAACTTGACCTAAGAAGTCCCAAATGCGAGGTTGGAGTCACTCAGCCAAGGCAAGAGAACCCACTTTAAGTTTATTTATTTATTTATTTATTTTTACAACAGCAAAATTTTATTAAGCAGAGAAAAGAAACAAAACAGGAATTAGCCACAACATGCCAGCTCAAACAAAAACTCCAAAAAAGAGAACAAAGAAACAAAAATGATACTATACATCAAAAGTAAGAGAAGAAAGAAAAAATCCCTCCCTCGCAAGAGCATTTGCCATGACATTAGCTTCTCTTAAAATATGATAGAAGCAAGCACCCAATTGAAGAGAAATATCCTGCACCTCCTCCACCCAATCTGCCTTGAAAGAAAGATGAGGTATGGGGCCATGTGCCCAATCAACAGTTAAGTTTGGAGCCCTCTCCCGCCCACAAAATTGATTCAATACACATGTATGATGTAACCAATGAAGAATGAGTACAAAGAATCGACAACACCACTAGTAACACAAAAGCTGAGCAAAATCGCCACCATGGAACTGACTTTTCATCAAAGTGGACTATTGGATCAAAACCACCATAAATTGCTAGCCAGAACCACTCTGAATGACATCATCTTAGGCACATATCCACCTCACATTTTATCTTGAGGCAGAGGGAAGCATTTCAAAATAAGAAGAACAACAACAATAATAATTATACTTCTTTCTGGAATAGATTAGTTCACACAGTATGGTAAAGCGTTGTATCATCAACAGTGGCGGAACTAGGAAGTTTTCCCTGAGGGGCTGTGTAGTAACAGAAAAGTATCCATACAACCTAACGTTCCAATTTTTTACATCTTCATGTTTGGTGGGCATCAGGAAAAGTGGAGTGAAATGTCCTTTTCATTCCAACCGTATGGACAAATCTCATTCCAGCAGAATACGAGTATTTTCGGTTTGTTTTTGAAGAGTCCAGAACCTCTGTGCAGTATATTACATGGGAACCGTATAACACAAGCCTGGGTCTCCATCATGGAGCCCACATAATGATAATGTGAACCATTCAAAATGATTATCATCCCCTCCATTGATATATTCTAAAATTTCAATATAATAGAGAGGAGATGATCGGTATTCGGTGGTGATGAAGACGAGTCTGCATCCTCTGTTGCAGCTATTATATGTGAATTTATATGTCTTCAAGTATCCATCGTGGGCCCCACATAATTATAATTCGAACGGTTCAAAATGAATATCGTCACCACTAATGATATATCCCACTATTTCATTTCAATAGAGGAGGGTCCTACAACTCAATTGAGCGCATGATGGAAATGTGATTAACTCCATGTCAGGAACTAGTGAACTAGCCCAGGACTCCATTGTGGGGCCCACTTAGAGATAATATAGACCGTTCAAGATGAATTAGGAGTGGGTCCCGCAGTCCGATTAAGCACATGATTGGTTGTGTCTGTATAATATCATACGTAAAAAATTAAAAAGTCACTTTTCCTTTACCATAACCATCCAAAAACCTTTTTCATTAACCAAAAGTCAACTCTACTTTCAAACCATCACTAATGTTTAATGATGTGACATTTAACTTCCTCCTACTGTAAATTTACAAAACAGCCCATGAGGGGTAGTAGTGTAAACTAAATAAAACCGAGGGAGGTCATATGTAAAGAAAAGGAGGCTTTCAGAAAATCTTGGGGTGCCATGGCCCCGGTTCCGCCCATGAGCACCAATCATCTTTTAATTAGATCTTCCATGAATTTGGTGGTCTCTTGAGCCGCCCTACATGGAGAGACCAAGTCCAGGGCCAAAGCCTTAAATCTAGAAGATTCTGTCCTATTCACTTAATCATGTATCTAATCTATATGCAGCATTGAGTTACGATAGTCTAATCTCATGCATATATTGACAAACTTGACTCTTAGCAGTCTAAAGTCCTATCAAGAGAAAAGTATATTACAGTAACAATGTTCAATGGATTCTAATATCTGGGATCATCTGTTCTGCTCCCGAACCAATGTTTCATTTTATATCATCCAGTATCATTAGTCATATGAGCAACAAATTTAGGGAACTAACTGGGAGGCTGATTCCCCTTGCAAGAAAAAGGAGTTCCAATGATTTATTGCTAGTGAGAATTGATATGCCATGGCCAATGTAACCTCACATATGCTTGGCTTGTATGTGTTCCTTGCCTGTTCAGATTCTGGGATGAATCACAGTTTTTTGTTAATTGATGGAGGCTCGGCTCATGTCTATAGGGTCCGAGTTGAGTGTTGATGGCTGTTGGTGCTCTTTTTATTTCATTCACTAGTTGATGCTTGTTTTCTGTGCATTATAAAGTATCCTCCTTTACACTGTACACATGTATTTATACCTTATACCTTTCGTGTGCTATTAGTGACATTTGTTAACATTCAAAACATAAAAAAGATACATTCGAAGATTCCGAGTTTTCAGATCAAACACACAAAGTATCTTTCACTGTACTTGTTTTTTTGCAGAACGATAAAACTGGCCTTGGATTAACCCACCATCCATCAGAGAAATTTAGATCATATAAAAAAAAAAACGTCAAGAAGCTTGTTTAAGATGAATGGCTTTCTTCAACTTGATATGATTTGATATATTCCACCTCACAATCTATCCAACTTCTGATGTTATGTTGAAATGGCAGCTTTCAACCTTTCTAAAAAAAAGGCATATCAACATCAACCAGCCACTGTTCTACTTCTTGATGCAAAAATAGAGCAATTATTAACTTGAAAACTAGATGCATGAATTATGATACCAGCCAAAGTTCCATGTCTCCGCATTTTTCATAGAACGAGATTCCCAATCACCCCCCAATACCCATGAGCCACATTCCGATTATCACACACCAATCTCAAAAAAAAAAAAAAAAAGGCCCAAGACACAAAAATAATTCAAACCCCGTATAATTACATAAACTAACAAAAAGAAAAGATCCAGCCAAATGGGGGAAAAAGACCAGTCACAACTCACAATAGCAAAAAGATGGTTTAGATAATCAAATTCGCCAAAACCCATCTCGGATTCTCTATTGTATTAAATCCCCAATCAAACCCAACACCAGAATCTACATTTTGGGGAAGAAGGAACCAAGAACACAGAAGAAAACCCAGAAGAATCCAAACCCCAGAACAGAAGCAATAAAGGAGAGAGGGGGAGAAGAAATCATTAGTACGTACCTGATGGATTGGTGGGTACATAGAATTGGTGCAGACGGGGCATTCTAGCAGCTCATGGACGCTGGAAGGCGCCGGAGGGGTTGAGGAGGAGATGTTGGTGTTGTGGGGCTTCAAGAGCGGACGCTGTAGACGTGCCACCGTCGTTGTCGTCTCCTCTTCCTCTTGGATCCCGTCAGAGGACGAGATGCATTCAATGTGATCCAATTCCATTCAACAGAAAGAAAAAAAAAAAACAATGAATCTTTCCCTCTCCCCTCTCTAACTCTTTTTTTTTTTTTCTTCAAATTCCTCTCTTTCTCTCTCCCTCTTGTCTTGCAAATTCAGAGAGAGAGAGAGAGAGAGAGAGAGAGAGAGAGTGGAGGGAAGAGAGAAGGGAATAAATTGAGAAGGAAAGAAGATGAAGAAGAAAAACCAAAGAAAGGAGAAGAGGAAAGAAGAGGTTCTTTGTTTTTTTCTCTCTTCCAATCTTCTTCCTCAAAACTTTTGCGGGTTACGAGGGGCGGGATGGGGCACACACGGATTCCCCACCAATACCATCATCTCTTCTTACACATATTCTGTTCTACATATTTATATTTTTATATAGAACTAGTACTAGTACTAGTACTAGCGTAGTAGTATTTCTACAAAGTTTTTAGAGGAGAGGAGACAAATTGAAGAGATTTGAGAAAGATCCATCCAAAGTCCAAACCGTTTGGGGGAGGTGAAGGAAGAGAAAACTGGCCACAGACAGCACAGCTCATTTTCTCAATCATCAATCAAACTTAACCAAGCGAGGGTGGGCCTGTCAGCATGCAACAGGCCAAGGCAAGGTTCACTAAAATTGGATGTCGGTAGGGCCAAACATGACCTCAATAAGCCTAATCTAAGGCCAACTCACAAATTTCTCGGTATGGTTGGTTGGTTGATTTACTTTTAAAAGGGCAAAAGGTTTTACTAAAGTGAACGCTCGTGTCCCTCCGATGTGCACGGCTTACCACGGGCACCAACTGTTGAGCACCCACAGCGGACCGGGAGGGATGTGTAGATCTATTGGAAGTAGGGTATCCAATTATGAAACCTATTTTAGGTCCGATTCATAAACGGCTCCAGCTTTGGAGCCTAATTTAAATTTCGTTTGATAAACGGATCCAATTCTAGGTCCGTATAAGTTCCGACTTATAGACCCAAAACCCAGTCTGTGCTTCTTTGATATTAATGAATTTTTTTAGATATTTTTATATATAATAATGGAGGTAGTACATTCGATGCATAGTTATAAGTTGAATGATATACTTATTTTAAGAAAAAAATAAAAAGATTTAAAAGAAAAGTTAGAATCAATTTAGAAACTAGATCCAATCCTCTGGGCGAACCCAATTCCGGAACCAAATCTGAAATTTTCTATCAAAGCCGAGTCTAGAATCAACAAAACAAATTCCAAGTTAAAACTTGACCTAGAAACGTTATTTAGAAATGGATCTAGGTCCAATATGGTTCCAACTCAGAACCATTCCTTTTGAACCCTAATTGGTATACCACCCTAAATATGGGTTTCTAAATCTATCCACTGCCCCTGGCCCCCTTAATCCATGACCCACAAACTTAACAGTATTACATATAAATAAATAAATAAAAATTGACCCTCTATCTAAGGTATGGCATTCAATCAGGCATGGTACATCCCGTCAGTGGAGACCCATTGGTTCAGTGACCATCCCTGGTGGTGGGGTCCACCTGAATGGATCATAAAGTGGTGGGCGCACACTGGATGCACAGGAACAAATGCCTTATCCAAAAGGTGTACTTCTAAAGCTATATATAAAGCCCTTGATCGTGCCTGATGCACAGAGGGCGCGCCTTGATGAGACAAATGCACTTTATTGCATCATTAGATGAGTGGTGCGGCCCATGGCTACCATCGCTGTTTATCATGGGCTCATAGTAGTTTCATCATAAGGTCCACTTTGATTGCTTCTTGGGCAGGTGAAGCCATCCCTGACTATGAATACAAAGCTCACGTATATAATATAACAACCGCCAGATTCTCTTAACTATTCTTTTTTTTTCTTCTTCTACCAAGAAAAGAATCATGTCCTTCATGTGTTGTTCTCAATTCCCACTTCAAAATTTCAGGAGAACATATCAACACGTCAGATTTCAAGTAATAATGAAAATATGAGGGAATACCTTTTACAATTTAGACCATCTATGGAAATAAAGACTTGAAAAATAAATTACAGCTGATTGATTACATATAACTTAAAATCATTTACAGTGGAAACATCTTGAATGGTGGTAGCATGATGATTACAAGGCAACGATAGAAGGAAGCTCAGACTCCACCTCTGGTTCTCCCTCAGACCATTCTGGGGTCGTCTGAAAGAAAACACCAAGTGCAGATTTCAATTGTTAGATATGATCTAAATGATTCAGATGACTGCGAAATTTCAACTTTTAGCAACCTTTCTAGTGGTCCCTTCACTGTCAGAGACTCAAGTCGACTCAAAAGCCATGGTTTTTCCTCAACCATGAGGGGCATACCCAACCATCCTAGAAAGAATTTTGTGTGGGTGCCCAAACCGTTAGCAGTAAACATTAGGCTAAAATACCAGCTCTCCCCTTGTTCTTGGAATGATAATTGTACAAGCTCGTATGCAAAAAGAAATAATCTATAATAGTTTAGTATAAATCTTGAATGATGTTCCATGCGAATTAAGGCATGGCTAGAAGACCAAAACATAGGTACACAGCCCAAGACGTTCTTCAATTCAAGGGGCTGCCTGAGGCAGACCCCGGATTTTTGTTTTGAGGGGGCAGGCCCAAAATTCTTATGCAGGTTTTAGGGGTGGTCCCAGGATTTTTCATGTGGGTTTTGGACTGAACCCAGAATTTTCCAGTCAGTTTTGGAAGCGGACTCAGGTCTGATGGGGTGATTGCCCCCAAGACCATGTATTTAGGTCCGCCCCTGGCTGCTGATAACGTTAGCCCACCCTTTACACTCTTTACTGTCTGTATCATGAAAGCATGTAACTATCATTCAGGAAAGGCATCCACCGTACAGCCATCAAATTGGTGGTCCCTCTTCATAACCTAACTAAAATTTTGGAACCCCATTTCCAACACTCATAGGGCATGTGGCAAAAAACACTGTAAGATGGGCATAACTATAACATACCACTGGGTCCTTCAAGTTGTGTTGTGTAAGGTAGCGGTCCAGTGCTCCATCACCACAAAGAATTTTAGCTCCAGATCCAACAGCCTCCTCGTCAACGACAACAGCATCTACCCTATCATTTCCCGTTCTTGTGTCTGGTATCTGAAGTGGGGAAAAGTATTTACTGGATTGGAAAATATGTTGTAATTCATCGCAAACAACTAAAATAATAAGGAAAACTCTAATTCTTATCATGTAACTAAAAGGGAGGTAAAATATGCAGAAATTGCAGGCATTTTGTTAGATAATCTAGAGAGAGAGAGACTAGAGAGAGGAGGGAGATAGAGAGCGAGAATTTTCTAGACGAGCAGAATTGGAGAGAATGCTTGCTGAATAAGTTTTTCTTCATTCTCAGAACAAAACATTCCCAGAGTGACGCCATACGTAAAACTCCTTAATGCCTCGTGGTGAAACACCCACTGTACAAATGGCATCCACACAGATCAGCAGGAATCCCAAGGGAAAGATAAATTCAACAAATACAGATCTAGGCAAAGTGAAATAAGGACTGGATAACTGGTTCTAACGATGAACATGGAGGGGGTTTTTGTTGAACATGGTGAATTAGCATGTGCACATGGATCTAGGGAACCAAAAAGAATTCACACCTCATACATTGCTTCCATTAAAATGTTCTCCAATAGGGATCGCAAACCTCTGGCCCCTGTATTTTTACCCATTGCTTTTCTTGCAATTAGCCTCAATGCATCCTTTGCAAAATGTAGCTTGACCTGGGAAGCAAAAAGGAGTCAAATAGAAATACAAATCCATCTAAGTGACTGCAAATATTTGGTTCCTGGAATAAATTTGACATGAAAAATGATGATATGGGGCGCTGAGAACCAAAACTTACATCTCTTTGGGGGAATGATTACTTACATTATTCATTTGAAATAATTTTCTGTACTGTTTTGCCAAGGCATTTTTAGGCTCTGAGAGAACCTACAAAAAGATCATCACAATAGCAAATGATTCCTTGTGTTAGGGTGTTATAACCTTAGAACAAAAAAAATCATATCAACTTTCATGCGTTGCAAGACTGAGAGAGATGAATTATGGAACTATGATGCATCAGGATATGTAAGCTTCTTGATGTGGATTTGGATAATTGAGCCCCACTTATCAGCAATCCAGTTTGTTGATATGAAGTTCCCAGCCAATCAGTGGCAGACCCATGATTTTCATTTGAGGGGTGCATAAGGAAGTTTGGTTTTGGGGGAAAACCATGGATTTTCACGTGGATTTTGAGGATGGACCCACAAGTTTTATTGGATATTTTTTAAGTGCAAAGTGGTTTAACTGGTGCGACCGCACCCACGTGGCTGTGCCTGGGTCTGCCCCTGCAGCCAATGATGGAGGACACCACAAAAGTCTTCCAAGATGGAAGATCTTAGCCATCAAACTTGCAAAATGCCATTGACTCCGAGTCTCGGACAACTTTGAAATAACATGCAACAACTACAGATACGAAAATGTATGAAGACAGATAGAGTAATTGAAGAGAAATACTAGTGCCAAATGAAAAATACCTCAATAAGTTGGTCTTCACTAAGAGCAGACAAGCTAACGAGTACTGGGAATCGTCCAATAAATTCAGGAATTAGGCCATACGCAATAAGATCGGCGCTTTCAACCTGCAAAAGGCAGTAGTATATCATGGAATGAATTGAATCACTTTGGGTTGACATGATAGTAGGATGCTTCAATAAGGAAATCACCAGTCCAGCAATACATCAGTCATCAGGTTGGCATGTTAGCATTTCGAGCCTACCCAGCAGATGCCAAGACCAGATTTAGGCCCATTATTTGGATTTAGACTTGCATTTCATTGTTAAATGAATAGGCATAGAATAGGCAAATGTTTGATAACATTTTTATAAGGGCCATGCCTAAGCCCGTAGCCAGATGCATTCATAATTGTAGTAGGATGGTCTTGCACCAATATTGGAGCACCTGTTAGGACTGAACTTTAAGGCCTTTATATAGATGGGCTGGATTCAATTTCAGACTAGCCCTAACCCATCAAACCAGCCTATTGCTACCCCTAACGATCTGAAGTCACCGAACTTACTGATTCTAGTAGAGATGATGTCACAACAGCACTTGTCAGACCACCTGTCCTCATATTTGCACGCACGGGAGCTCCAAATCCAATAGAAGAATCTTGGCGTCTGGTGTGGACAAGAAAATATTAACTTCTAAAAAGCCCTATTAAAATTAATGCATTTTCTATAATCATATGAATCGGTGATCTCAGACACTAATATAACCTTTCTGAGATGGTTTTCTCCAAGTCAATAAAGGCACCACCACATATGAAGAGAATATCTTTTGTGTCAATCTGCAAAAAAGTATGCATCATAAACAATAAGAACCCAATCATTTAAGATGTAGACCAAATGAAAACTGAAAGTTTATAACCTGGAGAACTATGAATGTAGAAAACACAAACTGCATGGAGTTCAAGATTTTGTATATGTGTGTGTATAGATGTGTAATCAAATCACAACTGCTTTGATCATAGTGAAAGAATATCTCATATATCCCACAGTACAATCACATAGCAAAATATATATATATATTTATTTATCTTCCCCATGCCAATTCTAATTGGTGAAATGGCACTGATAATAATTTTTCTGGTTGTTTGTGGGTGTAGGGATAATATCACATCAAAAGAAATTCCAATCTTTGTGCCAACCAAACACATTTAATAGAAAAATAGGCATCTCGGTGCGGCCTGGGTCAGACTGATCTAGCCCCAGCCACAATAAGAGATGAAGAATCAAACAGTTCCACAAAGGAAAGTTAGTGCCAAATCCAAATGGCATACTCATGGGAGGTTATAATACTTCAACAATATGTACATTCCCCTAAACACAATAGTTGCACTCCTATCTCCAATAAGATTTCTTTGACTCTGCATGCGAATACTAACTACTAATACAGCCTCCTAACCTCATTAGTTTTACTCCAATCTTCCATTATACTTTTGACCCACTACTTGCAAACATTAATATAAACACATGAAACTAAGCAGCTAGTGCATGAAAATACTTAACACACCACCATTTTTATGCACACATGTTTCGGATGACTCGGAATGGACATCCCACTAGGATGATGTGGTTAGTCCTCACAAGAAATGTGATGAAATTTGTTATGATGGGGCTTACTTTGATGAACTCTTTGGCAACAGATTTGATCATGGAAGCTGTAACTTCTTGGAACCATCTCGCATCCGTCTGCCAAAATATTCATACTAGTGACTTGGGGTACGTTACTGCCGGTGGTATTCGCTATTATAAATAGCAGAGTTTTTTTTTTTTTTTTTTTTTTTTTTTTTTTTTCACTTCCAAATTATCATAATATCCTTACGATTATAGTATCAGTGTATGTATGACATATAACATCCGATAACTGAGTTCAACGACTAGTAAGGAATTCCCAGTAGCAAAGAATAACTTTGACATGCTTTTGGAACAATGGACTAAAGGTTGGGTTGTGAGGCACGTTGGACAGAAATGGCTACTAAATTATGGGTTAGACGCAATGTGAAAAACCAAAAAACTGTATATTTTTTAAAAAAGAACTTTCAGCTGGAGAGAGAGAGAGAGAGCAAAAATTCTTATCTGCTAACTCATGCATCCAAAAAGTATACAACAGTAAACTAAAATGCACACTTTCTAAGATTATTCCACAACTTCAGATATATAGTAGCATTGTAAAACATCAGTTAAAATTTTTCACAAGATATGTAGAGGATGTATGAGGTGATGAATCTTAGAAACACGTTTAATAGGCATAAAAACAAGCATAGGGTAAAAACATACTGGACTAACTGCAAGCCAGTGAAATATGCTGCATTGGCTTACAGTCTCAACTCGTCCATTACCTAAATGGATAATTTTATGCTTTTCTTATCCTGAATGTTAATTTTTTTTTCCCTTTTTTTTTCCCTCAAATGAGTAAGTTTTTATTCTCCCTCAGAAAGAGGTCCCTGCAAGTAGTCTGTACCATGATGCAGAATACCTGAATATTGTCACCTCGTGGATGCTTCCGAGCTCCCTTCTCTGGGACATTGACAACCTGGATTAATAAGAAGTAAATATGCATTTTAAAATCATCTTTACAGCTGTATTTACCACACAATTGGTTTTTATCAGTTCCACAAATGAATTAATGATAAAGTTAATGAAATGACAAAGCATTATGATGACAACAAGCAAAACTATACAGTAGGTTTAAGCATAGAGATACGGGCAGAGCATTTTATTGCCTCACAATGGATAGGAAAGGCTGGACTGGACAGTTCAATCAAGTACCAAAAGCCACTTAATGAGAAAAAGGAAAATGCTCAAAAACCCAGTTCCCCATGTGACCTGTTATGACTTAGATACCTGTGAAGAAGAGTGGGAGACATTTTAATTATAACAGAAGCTTTAGATATTTTAAGCAGGTCAAATACGCTGATTCGATTTTCAGGGTCTGAAACATTGAATCAAATCTCTGGTGTGTTAGCAAAGCCAAGCCAAGACAGACCCAATTGACAATAAGCTGGTCAACAACCTCCCAACACACAACCCCCTTGACCCATCCCCCCTCCCCCAACACACACACAGAACTTGACACCTGTATGGGATTACATGGTCTGAGAAGTCTCTTGAAACTCAATCTTTCTGAGTCCCCACCAAGTCTTGCTTGTTTAGAAAAATTCAACTTTGTTTTTCATGACAGAAGAGGAGTTTCAGAACACCATTTCTATTTCCTGTTAAAGTGAATTTATATTTCCAACTTCTAAGTCCATTTAACTTTGTTAAGATGTGGTATCTTGCAGGCTTTGATATGGATAAATAATTGAGGACACTGAGATTTTGTTCATTGGTTTGAATTTTATCAATATTTCAAGCATAGTTATCCAAATCCTATGATTCGTATCCCGAATCCCGATTCGTATCCCGAATCTTAAGAAAAACAATTCGTATCTATGTAATGAATCCCATTTACAAATGAATCTTAAGATTCAGGTGTGAATCCTACGATTCGATACTCGTTTCATTGAATCTTACGATTCAAGCGATTTGACTATGCGAGAATGGCTATAGCCAATACACTAATATTAATAATCTTTTACCTTTTTTTCCTTTCTTTTATTGCTTGTATTTTCAAATGGTTATTTAGTAGTTAACAAAACCTCGTAAGAATTTTTTACAGCTTTGATAAGGTTTTAAAGATGAATAAAGAACATGCATTTAACTAAAGCATTCAACTGTACGTATGGTGCTTGTTTATATCTTCTTCTTTTTTTAATCTATTTTGGTATTTTTTCTTCATGAACACTTTCTTAACTTTAAGAGAAATCCTACCGTGTAAGATTGATGGTTTGGATTTTATTTTATTTTTATATTTTGATTTAAAGATAATAAAAAATATATAATACTTTAAACTTATTTCACTATTTACACATCATTTACTTCATTTATATATAATAATATATGTCATAATGTTCTTAATATAGTTGTACGATAGATTTACTTGTTATTATATTTATACTACTATAAATGGAAAAATGGATGGTCATGAATAATTACATTTGTCCTTTTCTTTTAATTTTTAATTATTTTTCATTTTTATTAGAAAAATAAAAAATCCCATGATTCACGATACGATTCGCGATTCGATTCGATTCATGGGTATGAACGATTTGCAATACGATTCCGATTTTGAAAACTATGATTTCAAGATACAATAACAAGCAAGTTTAAATATAAAAAATATATATGCCTTTTTATGCAAAAAAGAAAAGAAAAGAAAAGGCCTACCTACAGTGAAACAAAAGAAATATGCATTGAAGCAACAAAGTGACAAATAATGAGACGTTTGAGCATGTACTCACTGTTCCTTCTAACATTTTTAGTAATGCCTGTTGAACACCCTCCCCAGACACATCTCGGCTGATGTTGAGGCTCTCAGCCTGCACAAACAAAGAAAAGAGTGTCATGCTAACACGGCCATCCTTATCAACCAGAAAACATGTTGTGAGTACCTTTTTAGTTATCTTATCAACTTCATCAATGTAGACAATTCCCTGCTGAGCAGCTGCCACATTAAAGTCAGCAGCCTGCCAAGAAAAAACAACAAAAATTTTCTGAAAATATTCACATTCTAGCCGATTTCTATAGTTGTATCAACTCAAGTCTGTAAAACCAATGGTGCACCAGGAAACAAAGCTGATAAATATGGTTGCCTAAGTACTAACCAATCATGCCAGGACCTGCATACACTAGATACTAGTGCTAGCAACTCCAAGGAATGAAAGCCACTGATTTATGGAATGGAAGTCATTAATGGAAATGGAGTGAATCGAGGCAAATTGAATGGTTTAAATTCAATGTAGATGGGACATCTAGAAGAAACTGGGGCCAACTGGTATAGGAGGTGCCTTCTCTGATGATAACCGGTCAGGTAAATGAAAAAAATGAATAGGAACTCTTAGCCATTAGAGAGGCATTAAGGATCTTCAGCATATCACACTCAGATCCGTTGGAAGTGACTTAAAGTATACTATAGGTTAGCTAGAAAAAGGATGAGACATGTCCAGGATTACACTTTCATGTATTTATCTGAGACGGGAACTAATTTATATCAAAAAATAATCATAAATAATCATGAAATAAAATGAACCCTTTAGAGCCATGAAAAAAAAAAAAAAAGACAATGACTAAGTTGGAATGAGATTGAAGAATTATACAAGTCTATGTGGTGGGTTTTGTAGGGTTCTAAGGCAAGCTAATGATTTTTCAGATTAATTAACCAAACATGGAGCTGATAATCAACATATTTATATTGGGATTTTACTGTATTTTTTTTTATTGGTTTTCATTATGCACTTTTTAGATGTTTCTTTGGCATAGGTTTCTCATACTGGGAAAAACTTTCTTATGTACTTCACCATTTAGATTTTTAGTTTTGAAGAAATTTTAATGTTACTTATCATATTGAGAAAAAAAAGAAAACACTGGACTAAGAGAAGAATAAGAGCAGGAAAAACGAAAATATTTAAAATAAGCAAAAGACAGCAATAAGATTTCGATCATGTGAGAGAGAGAGAGAGAGAGAGAGAGAGAGAGAGAGAGAGAGTATTCATGAAAATCCTAAGTTGTCATTTGATAAGTTTGATGTTACCGTAAGAAGTTTGTACAAAATAGACTCCACATCTTCCCCGACATATCCTGCCTGCACAGAGAAACTTCATCAGTCACTGTCAACTGACGCTCAGAATGGCTCAGGAGCAAGTGACAGTAATCATAAATTGTTTTACAGGGTTATGTATGATCGTATCCTAAATCACAATAAAAGGAAGTTTGGAACAGAAAATTCCATCTGATGTATACAGTTAGAGTGTGTTCAGATGTACCAAAGAAGAGGGAGTATAAATTGGCAGAGGATCTTGTGACTTATGCAGTACAGGAAGTGGAGGCCATATTGGATAACATACTGTTTTCTGCCTTTTTCCACCCATATAATTATGCTGATCACTGTTTTTAATTTATGGGGAGATATTGATCGAACAGATTTCTACAAGTGATTTTCAGAATCTGCACTTTTCTATATTTGTAGCAAAGCGTATGAACAACAAAGTGTTTTTATCACTTAATGAGTTCCATTCAGCTAATTTGTTCTCCTTATCCTCAGTCCCACAGGGCCTTCCAGTGGATATTTGGCTGCCACCACCAGGTAACCATGTTAAAGTCAACTTTGACGGTTCTTTTAACCCAATTACCAAGACAGCAGATATAGGTGGTATCATCCGCAGTTAGGCCTGGTCTCTTCTTCTTGCTTACAGTGGCAGGGTAGCAACAGAGACTTCTTTGGAGCCTGAGCCCAAGGCACTGCTTAAAGGAATTGAACCCTGCAAAGCCGTGAATAACACTCATCTTCAGATAGAAGGAGACTGTCTAATACTTGTTCAATCTCTCCAAAAATCTGAGTCTCTCTCATGGTCATTCATGGCAACTTGGAGATGCCTAATTCACACTCATACAAAGCTTCAATGGTAGTAGGAAGCAAGATTCTGTCATCGTTCAGCAAACAGAGTAGCAGATTCATTGGCCAAGTTCGACTTTCCAGTAATTCAACATTTTCACACCTGTATGCCTGCTCCAGATCATGAACTCTACCTAGATGACCTTCGTTTGGCTCCAGCGTATGGAGTTAAGCGTTTTGGTTCTACCCAACCATCAGAGGCAGGCCATCCCTCTCAGTTATCTCTTGAAGAGTTCGGCCATCTCTATATCTGCCAAGGAAACAGTTACTTCTTAGTCAAGCTCTAGCAGGCTATTCCAAGGAGCTGGTTCGGAATAAGGAATCTTTTATTTGGTTTTGTTTTGTGATGGTCTGTTGTCCGATTCTATCTTTCTGTCTCGGTTTTGAGTAGTCTCTTCTACTGTTTCTGTTTGTAGTACCTTCTCTCTTTAATGGGGGGAAAAACTATCTGACAAAACATTACAAACCAGTCATGATTTGAGCAAGGATGTAATCTAACTAGCTTGATCAAGCTCGAGGTCTAGCTCAAATTAAGGCTTGAGAAACCTGCTCAAGCTCAGCTCAACCTACTTTCTTCAAGCTTAGAACTGGGACTTCAGCTAAAGTCGATCATAAACAAGCCATGCTAAGTTTAGCTTGAGCTCAGCTTTTTCCCCCCTCCAATATTACTATAATTATATATAAAGCTTATATTATATAATATTCTAAGTACATTTATCATTTGTGGGCCCCAATGAACTATAAATTACATCTATAATCATAAATATAAAACCTAGTTTAGGTGCATACTCATACAAAACAAGTGTGTATGTTTCTGTGGCTGAACCAAACCAAATAGGCTGCAGCTTGAGCTTGGCCTGTGAGCTGATCAAGCCAGCTCGAGCTCGGCTTAATTAGCACACGTGCATGCTTGAGCTCGAGCCCAGCCCGTTGACATCCCAATGTTTGAGAACACCTAGATGCACCCTTAACAAAAGCATTAGTTTTTAAATTACCTATAAGAAAATCAAAACTTAGTTACAATTTTAAATATGCAACTATCTATAATTGAGGGCATCTGGTGTTGCTGGAGATTTACACACTTCTGGGTAGCATACAGAAAAAAGATGGCTAAAGAAAACCCTTGAAATGATTCATTCAGGAACGAGCGGGTGCCCAGTCCTACTAATAAAGTATATGAACTGTTATTTAATGCCAGTAGAACAAATCAGCTGCCGTTGTACACTTATATGCAGTTTGATGGGTTTTATTTATCTTTTTGCACTTATATTAAGTAATAAACATATTTAAAAGCTTAACTGTGTTGGATGCCACCAGATTCGACAGAGGAATCTGCCTTTGCAAAAAGGAGGATGAATCACCATCATAGCCTCATCCCATTGATATGGGTTGGCTTAACGGAACAAAAGAAGAATCCATCTGGCAAAATAATTTTCAAAATCACTTAAAATCTCTCTCTCTCTCTCTCTCTCTCTCTCTCTCTCTCTCTCTCTCTCTCTCTCTCTCTCTCTCTCTCTCTCTCTCTCTCCACACACAAACAAGTAAAAAAATTAATGTTTCTTTTCCACAGCAACTTTTAGAAAAAGCCGTGCTTGACAAAACAATAAGCAGTTCTCAACTCCTACATTAGAATGATGATGATAACAAAATAGATCTTGAACTTACCTGAGTCAGTGTTGTAGCATCCGCAATAACAAAGGGAACATTTACAAACCGCGCTAAAGTTTTTGCAAGTAATGTCTTCCCTGTTCTTGGAGAAATGGTTACAAGTGTGTGAGACTAGTACACTTGAATAGACAAGCATAGATTAATTTAAAAAAAAGAGTAACTTTCATCATATTTCTGCACGCATCTCATGAAAAGTGTCAATTATTAGATTGTGGTAGTAAGAAACAAGAAGACTTGGATAACCATATCTGTCCAAGCATGGGATAATTCTTCTACTACTACTTCTGTAAATAATTTACATAAGCCTAGGCAAATTAGTTTAAACGAGTCATTGTACATCCATGCATGTAAAAGCATGTGTACAGATGTGCATATACATATACTAGGAGTGTAAAATGTACTCTAACGTGTAAAAGACGACTCTGATCGTGTCAGTATATGAAGAATATTAAAAGACAACACCAAAGTACCAAATAAATAAGAAAAGAGGGGATGCTGTGCTTAAGTAACTGCATTGTGCTGTTTCAATCCCTGTATTTGAGAAAAAAATTCAGTGATCTATACTAATCAAGTTATAGGCCCCCACCATGAACAGTGTTCCATCACTCACATTGGAAGATCCTAACTCATCAACCAGTGGCCTACAGATAGAAGTTCAGATTGTGTTTCAAAAACAATCCAAAAAACTTTTGTTAAAAAAGAAGTCCAATATATGAATCACTCAGATCATCTGGGTGTTGAGTTTTTTGGGCCATCCACTATCTAGTATCTACAATGAAGCCCATCAAATCAACAGTCTGCTTCACCAAATTATGGGCCTCTGTAAAAGGAAATAAGGAGCCAAATAAAACTGCATTTATTGTGGTGCACATCTCCATTCATTCTTGAAAAGAAACTATGGAATTTAGAATGGTAACATTAGCCAGTAGATACCTGAGCCTGTGGGGCCCAATAGGAGAACATTACTTTTTTCAAGCTCTACTTCATCATGATCATTCATGTCAGTTTGACTGCCACCAGAATCGCCTGCAGACCTGACATTACATTGTGGCAATCAACATGTGCAACTAGAAACCCAATTCACACTTCATATGGGGTCTTTGTTACAAAAATAAGCAAAGAATTTAACCAACTGAAATTGGAGATCTGAAATTAACCACATTTTTCCATACTCATGATAGATTCTTTTGTAATGATTATACACCGCCACTGAGAGCACCTACATGCAGGAAACAGCAGCATATTAAAAGTAAAGTTGGTTGACAGCAGCATATTAAAAGTACAGTTGAAGAAGCCTGAGCAGGAAAATTTAATATGTTAAGTTGGCACGTGCAAGCAACATGATTAATGTAGAAACTGAAACTACAGATCATGAAAAGGAGCCAATGTCTAAAGAGAAGGCAATTCACAGATGAAAAATGTTTACAAGTCAGAATATAATCTACCATGTCCAAATTGGAAAAATAAAAAAAATTACACTAGGTATATGCTTTGGCACACAAAGGATAGTTTTCCTACTTTATAGAGTAATTACATTTCTGGCTCTCCACTATGTTTGACAACAACAAAAAAAACAACATTGATTTACCAAAAAAATATGACTAATAACACAACACAGGAAAGAGGTACATTATTGAAAACACAGGAAGAAGGCCAAGTTGATAGGACTTATATCTTACAGTTAATATTACCTGTTTATATTCTTGGAATTATAGACCAGATTGTTCATTCTGTGACCTTTTGATTCCTAATGGTTTCACTTCCACAATTCTTTTTCAAGTAAGATATTCTTTTTTTTTTTCATTACATTCGGCCAAGAGAAATAGTGGTCAGAGGTCAACAGTTAAACAGAACAAGTAAAAATATTACTAGAGCCATGAGAAGGAGGCCAAGAAGATGCATAACAGATCTTATCCAATAGATGGAATTCAAAGAATGCCGTCCAATTGAAAGGAGGAAGGAGTATTATATCCAAAGCATGTCCACCAGCTACAAACCCTAGATTGCTCCTCTTCTATTAGTACCCAGATTGCATTTTTCTACCTCATAGGCAAAGAATCCTGCTAAGCATTCTCAAGGTGACATACACCAGAGTTCAACTCTCCAACGCCATCCGCTCTTGCCAAATCACACTATTTCTCTCCAATCAAATTCCCAAAGGACCAATTAGTGGAGCTTTATATTAATCAAATCATCAAGGGCATCCATCCGCTGTGATTTCCATAATCACCATGTCTTCCCACAACACTCAATTACCTCAAAAGGAACCACCTTTCCCCACAAATCTCTCAATGTAAGTAGGAAATCAATCACAAATACTCAAAACAGGGTAAAAACGTTAACATGAAGAACAAGCGAGCAGTTACAACTATGAATTGCCTTTCCTCAAGAAAATTAACAAAAAATGCCTATTTTCCAACCACAAATGCCACAACTTAAGCAGTACTTAAAGCACATTATACCAAAATCAGCTCTTTTTACCCACACCATGATCCAGCAAACAAAACCCAAGAACAGGAAAACAATTAAATATTCCCACATACCTTCTTGGCCTTTTCCTGTCCAATGACGAACTTGTCAAGCCCTTTGCAAATCTCTTTCGGAGTGGGGAATCGGCTGCCCAAATTCGACCCACCCCAGCACCCATCTTTCGAACCCGACCCCGACCCTCCACCGGAGCCCGAACTCCCCCCACGGACCAACTTCAAATTCGGAGGGTAAGGTGGGTTTGGCGGAGATTGCACTGCAATTCCATCTCCGGGTTGTTGCCATATCTCAGGTGGGTCCCCATGAGACCTCCATCGATCCACGAAAAAACCCAACTTTCCAGTTTCTAATGGCTCCAATCGCTTATTGGGTATCTCGGAAGAACAATTCCTATCACAGTGATCTATGAAATCCCCTTGGAGAGAAACCAACTTAAATGGGCTGAAATAGTAAGGGATTCTTGTCCATGAATCATCCCATTTTCTTAAGAATCTGCTTCGACTGTATGGGATTCTACCCACATGCATGTGATTGAAGATGAAGTACCTTGATTTGTAAGCTGTTTTTGATGCTGTCTCTTTGAGGAGCTTCGACCTCAGAGCAGCGGACATGGCTATGTGGGTTTTTGGGGGAGACGAAGGAGATGGAGATTGAGGAGATGCAGAAGAGGGTAGTGAGATTTTTGGAAGAAAAATCTTTGGGTCTTCTGTGGGTTTTGGAATTCAGAGGCCTGGAATGGAAGGATTCCGTATCGAATCTTTATTAGATGAATGGATAGAAGGCTATAGAGTAAAAACACTCCTCTCTAAAAGGAAAGAGAAGGATGGTATGGAAAGCGAACCAACGCTTTAGATGAGTTTGATGAGTAAAAAACTACAAGTATTATTTACAAAGCCTTCTCAGCCTTTGTTTCAATGCAAGTGGGCCAATGGTTTGGGCATGTTTATTTGATCCCAAGGGATTTGGAATTGTGGTTCGTCTCATGTAATTGCATGGTATTGCTATGAGGGACTCTTCCCCTGCTGCCACTATTCACCAACTCCAAATATTCTGGAGTTTTTTTTTATATTATAAAATTTTAATTAGATTATATGATATTGCAGAAAATTATCTTGTTAAAAAAAATCAGTGAACACCCTTTTTTTTTCTATATTTCAAAGAAAATTGTTGTGACATCAAGAAAAAAGTTTAGTGAAAAGGTACAAATATGGAGAATATATAGGGTATTTTATCAAGTTTTGTTACAAAGTCTGCCATCTTTCTTCTTATAACTAATCCGGTTGGTGTGATCTTTATCGGTTTGCTGAATATATGAAAGACAGTTCTTAAAAAAGAAGAAGAAGACAGTTCTCCTCCATTTGAAGCTCTACTGTTCTTCTCCTAAGAGTCCTGATTAATTTAATATGCAAGTAACAATTGATTATTATTATTATTATTATTATATTACTTGGGACAATTATGTACAATAGATTGAATTTATTTTAAGTATTTACCTTGCATTTTACAGTTATTTGAACTTGGTTGCTGCAAATATCTTAGCCTAGACATGTATTGATTTTGTTCTCTTTTCATCAATGATTTGTTCTGTGTCACTATGAATTCTAACCAGTTTCTTTACATCTCCTATCCTGCTGGGGCACTAGACTACTGGATAGAACATGACAGTTTTATTTCAGTTGCACTTATGGCAACAGAGTACCTCCCAATCCACATGCAGTTCCACTCTTCCAACTCAGGATTTCTTGCAAGAGCACATTATGTAAATAGTATGGAAAACTTCTTCTTTCTAACTAGTCCCGGAATTTATTTTTCGAGAGATTTTCGAAAACTTAGTTCATTTTTATACTTAAAAAAAAAAGAAAAAAAAAAGAAAAAAAAAAAAGCAGATACACCAAAACATAAATCCTGCTATAATGTGGAAAATCATTTCCACAGTTTTAACTTTTTCCGCAGAAAACCAGCTAGCCAAACGTGCCCCATGCAAGTTGAAGCCTAAGAGGAGGATCCGAACCCATGAATCTGGACTCAGTCTAACCTACTCATCCGCGGATCTATTAAGATGCCCACAAGACAAAGAGGTGCCTTTTTCATCATCCAATCCGATGTTCTCTCCTTTCTCGTGGCACAAATGTGTGTTTCCCGTTCCCGCGAAATCTATCCATGAAAGCCAACTGCCACAGCGAACCGAATGAAAGCAAACGAATCATATATATAGCTTCCTCAAAAACCTGCAACTCCTTTCCATTTCTTGAGTTAAATAGCTTTCGCCCGGATGAGAGATGCCATGAAGAAATCTCAACGTGCTTCCATAAATAGCAAAAAGAAGAGCTTCTTCGAACTCTCTGTATCTCTCATCTTCTCCCTATGGTGTCTCGTCTTCTTATTCTACACCCGTCTCGGTCATAGCCATGGAAATCGGTGTATGTTCTCTGTCTGCATTTTCCTTTGAAACCTTGGAAACCCATCTCTAATTTTTCATTTGCAACAAAACCCATGTCTTATTTTATTGCCCTTTTCATCTATATGGGAAAAAACCATGCCAACCAGGAATGAATGTATTATATATGGGAAAAACCCTGACCCATGTCTTCCCTATAAGATTGATTTATTGGCCGATTCCACAAACTGGGATGGAAGATTATCAACAAAACTAATGTGGGTTTCTATTTTGCAATGCTCAAAATTTATAATGGAAAGATAAGAAGTGGTCTAGATGATACTGTGAACATAATGAGCCATTAGTGTCTGTAATTTATCTACCATGGTAATGGGATTTTGGGTTTCTTTCTAAGATCCATGGATAGGAAGAGGTTTGTTAAAATCAGGGCTACAACCATTTATTCAATATTGTGTTCTGCTTCTGTCACATCTGAGAAACTATTGATTCAGAAAGGTACCACTTGGATGGGAATTGCTCTAGGTTTGCATTAGTGACACAGAAATGGATGGTAAACAAAGGGCAGAATGAGGAATGTTTGCATTCCGTAGGGGGGAAAACGAGTCGGATAACCAGAATCATACATTACATTCATTGATGTTTCAGATATTTTCCTGTCCATGTTGTGACGTTAATCAAATGCCCAAATATATAATTAAGATGTGAGATAGGAAACCTGTATCAGTGTCTCTCCTGAAGAAGAACGATTTTGTTTGTGGTAATATATGGAAGCTCGGTTTTTAAATCATGATACTGTGCAATGGACGTTACATGAAAATTTAGACGATTCTATTGATGGAAAACCACAGTGGCCTCTCAGATTGAGTGTACAAAGCCATCTGATCCTTCTGCTTTGGAAATGTTCATAATTGTTGCTTGCTATATCGAAACTCACTGTTGATCCAATGCTTGAACATCTTATTCATGTGATTTTTTTGGAGTATGGCCTAACCAAAGTGGGCCATCAGTTGGATAATCTGCAATTGTCTATGTACAATATAGTGTCAATTTATTTCCTCAGTGTATAGTTTATACAATGGACACTTCATGATTTTTGTACCTATTTTATCATTCAGAATTAGCTTCCTTCTTCATTAATCATATCCACCTTTTTGTGCAGTATCTTCCCTCATAGTGAACTGGTTTAAAGCTCAACCTAATAATGAAACAGTTGTTTATTCACTTAATCACACTTACAAAACGTGCAGATTCATATATTGATGAAAGAAACAATACTCATAGCAGCGGGATCCCGTTAGAGTCTGGCTGTTATCTTGAGGGTAACAACTTGACAGTTGTTGATCACGATTCTGTAGGTTTTGGGCATGCATTCGGCCATAAAAAAGGATTAGAAGAGACAATCAAAGATTTTCTAGTTAAGTACAGCATCTTGGAATGTGAAGTACAACCACAGAAACAAAACATTACTAATATTAAACAAGAAAAGGAGCTAAAGAATGAGAGATCTTCTTCCCCCACACATCTTGGCCTTGATGAGTTCAGGAACAGAAAAATGCAAGAAAGGGGAGTCAATATGGCCGATCAACTCCTAAACATTACCCACAAGCGTGAGCCTGGAGGATCTGAATACAATTATGCCTCCGCGTCAAAGGGAGCAAAGGTATTGGCCCATAACAAGGAAGCTAAAGGAGCAAGTAATATTTTGGGATGGGATAAGGATAAATACCTGCGGAACCCATGCTCAGTTGATGGGAAGTTTGTAGTTATCGAGCTCTCTGAGGAGACCCTTGTTGACACAGTTGTAATTGCAAACTTTGAACACCACTCCTCCAATTTTAAGGATTTTGAGCTGTTGGGTAGTTTGACTTACCCGATGGAGACATGGACCTCACTTGGCAATTTCGTAGCCGGCAATGTAAAGCACACGCAGAGGTTTACACTTCCTGAACCCAAATGGGTGAGATACTTGAAATTGAATCTGATCAGTCATTATGGGTCAGAGTTCTACTGCACTTTGAGTTTTGTAGAGGTCTATGGAGTTGATGCCATTGAGTGGATGCTCGAGGATCTCATTGTGGTTCCTGAGAAACCTGCTGTAGATCAGTCATCAAACTCAAATACTGTTAGGGTAGTCTCTCCGAGGCCTGAAGCAGTCTCTCCTGAAAAGAAAGAAATTGTCCAAATTCATAGTGTGGTGGATCCTCCTGCTAAAGTGGTGGACATTCTCAATGGGCAAAGGCTTGATACAACAAGCACAAAGAATGACGGGTTGGTTAGCAATCTGCCTGATCCTGTGAAAGAAGTTAGGCAACAGACAAAGGGAAGAGTACCCAGTGATACCGTTCTAATGATCTTGATGCAGAAAGTGAGGTCATTGGAGCTGACTTTTTCCATGCTCGAGGGATATGTGGAAGAATTGAAACAGAGATATGGTAATGTTCTGCCAAAATTCAAAAGGGAGCTCTCTAGGAATTCCTTACTATTGGAAGTGACAAAATCCGAAATCAAGAATGTCATGGAATGGAAGGAGGTTGTGGTATGTGAATTTCACTTCTGAATTGTAAGCTTCTTGCAGTGTTTTTAGCAGACGAGTTTCAGATATGCATTGGATTGATTGTGGTAAGCCTTATTTCAGGACAAAGAACTAAGTCATTTGGATTCTTGGAAATCTTTTGTGACAGTTCAAATGGATGCATTAGTGAAGGACAACATCATCCTCAGGTCCGACATTGCTGTTTCTTTGCATTGATCTTTAGCTTATTATTTGTCCTATCAGTTCAGTACTCTCAATATAGGCTTTTGGAACATGATTTGCAGTTTGAACATTAACAGTTGACATATGGATTCGTAGACATATGATTCTGCCTCTCTTTTGATAGAGCCATTTTCACTTAATGTAACTTTTCAAGAATCACCATGACACATATATGTATACCCTATAATTAAAGACCATATCACTCATGTTGAGCTTATCCTACTCACACTTATACAGTTTGTCACTCATATGATTCCACTACTCATGACAATATGTACCATGTGCAATATCCTAGGCAAGCATTAGTAATGAGAGTAAGCGATTCAAGTCATCAAGTGGACCGCAGTAGATATGTACAAAAACAATGGACAGCTTGAGAAAGGTCCTTATAATCCACATTCAATTCTTTTATTGAGTTGTGGCTACCTGATGGGTGGCTAGCCTATTTTCCGACCATGGAGTTAGCCCAGTGACTGGTGGCTCAGTAATGAGAGTTATCTTGTAAACATCGCTTGGAAAAATTCATTTAAGTAAATAAATCTATCATTACATATGTTTCAGTCCACAAAATTGTCATGCATTGCTAACGCTCAAAGGTGGTATTGGGTATGTATTATGTAAGGTTGTGGTTTCCTTTTGATTAGTTTTATAAACTAAATCATATTAATGATAATATTTTTATACATAGCATGGCTACTATATTCGTAAGAATATTGCAACATACACTATTTATAATATTAACAATCTACACTATACAGATTACAAAAAGAAAAAATGACTACTGTATAGATTGCAATAAACAGGAACAACTATGTCCACCCCTCATCCCCTTTTTCTTTTCTCTCCGTCTTATTTTCTATTTTTTATTTTTTAGTTTTTAATACCCTTTTTCTTCATTTTCTCTATAGAGCAAACAATATTAAAGTGTGACATCATCAGTACTTGAAAACTGAGAACTTAAAAGAGTAGCTTTTCATGGGACTATGCAGTTAAATCTTTAAAAGAGAGAAGCATAACAAGCAGAGGAAGGATGAAGAACAGTAAAAAAGATGGCTGATAAAATCTAAATTCGCAAATTTCTACTAAATGTAGCACACCTGATAGCAGATATCTATATCATTTTTGCAAGACAGTTTCTAGTACTGCTGAGAATGGCATATCAAACATTGCTGGGTCTTTCATTAATTGAATATCCAATTCAACAATCAATGAGCTGGATTCATATTTGTTCTCAAGTGATTACATAAACCTACTTGGATCATAGCTTCATGCATGCCTCTGCATTAATTTGTTTACGTGGGTATATGTTTCTCGTTGTCATAGATTCAACATCCAGAAGGTTTCAAGTGATCGAGCAAGCATCGAAAACAAAGAACTTGCTGTGCTTGCTGTGAGTCTTTTCTTTGCATGCATTGCATTCTTGAAGTTAGTTTTAGATCAAATCCTGTTGTTGTTTAAAGCCTGCAAGTCTGAGAATATCTGCAGAACAAGTAGAGGTTGGTTATTGATATTGGCCAGCAGCAGCATGACAACCCTCATCGCCTTGTTCTATGACTGAAGTCTCTTATCCTTGGCTGTAATTGGAGAGATTCTCTTTTTTATGACAATGTCAAATTGCCTTTTTGTACTACAATATTTTATTATATAAAATGAGGCAGTTCTAGTGAAAATTCTGTAAGTGCCTATTTATTTCATGCAGTTGAATTCCTAGGATTGTATCTATAAATGGTTAAAATGAAAAATCAAAGACAAAGTATCCTAAATTGACCGTCAAATAACCTCCCCTTTAAAGGAAGCTGAATTAAGGGAAGATAGGAACCCATCTACATCACTAACTTATATCTTTTACACCTTACCTCTTTAATAATCCTTTGGTGGAGCTAATTTGACCATGGATTATGATGTACTCAATTCTTATTCTGTTTAAACAAATAGGCCCTAAATTACTCCTTGGATGCATTGCAAATTGTTATTGATTTAAATATTATGGGAGAATGGCTAATATTGTTATTGTCAAGCTAAGGTTGAGCTAGACTCGTCCAGACTCATCTGAGATTGAGCTGGGTCAAGCTTGGCTCAGTTCCGCATCGCTGAAGAGGGACTGGAGACATGGATTGGTAATATTTAGATGAAGAGCCCGCTAAATCGAAACCGCTCACAAGCATGTTTCCTTCTTGTAATGGGACTCAGGTGAACTATTTCACTCCAATTTTTAGGCCACCATTGTTTTTAATACCAGTAAAACACATGCTTACTAGGGCAAAAGTTTCATGAGTGAATCATGTTTCAATCACTAGTTTCCACTGTGAACAGTAATATCAAGTCCGGTCTGGTTGACCTTATCGTAGATCCAACAACCTAATCCCTACCTGATTATGAATCTAGTTGGAGATGCCAACCTGAACCCTAAATTATCGGGTTGAATTGGAAGGTTAGGGTACGATTACTTCGGTTAAGCTTTGTGGATTATTACACATCTTAGACGTTCAATTTCCAAATGTAAAGAAAGGGCTCATCATGTATGTGTCCTTTAGGAGTTGGATCTAGATCCAAAAGATGATCCAACCTACAAAGATGTGTCCATGCCTCAAACTTGACTTATAGTTCAATGTTTCAGAGACATTCTTGGTGACAGAAATGGAGTTATGGTTCATTGGATGATTGAAGTTGGATGCTCTTGTGATGCAGGCCAAATCCATGGTTTGTCAGCACATTGGGCCCAAGTCCACTAATAGCCCATAAAGAGAATATCTTCACATCGTGCAAGACTTTCCATATTTTAGTAGTAGCTGAATTTTAGGGATAAAAATTAAAAATATTTAGAAAGTTATATGGCAAAGAATCTTGTTTGCTTTAGACTTTTATTTTAAGTAGAATTGTTTCTAAATTAGCATTAGGACTCTAGACTCTATATAAAGGACTGTAATCTCTATTTCATTCAGAATGCATTGATTAATAAAATCTCTTCTCTTGAGTTTTCTCAGAGTTGTGTGTCTATGGTGTGAGACCAAGACAATTTTGATCCTATGGATCCCTTCCATAAGCAATTGGCTTGGAGATTAGCTCTTTGGCTATTCTCTGTTCATCTTGGGAAATTTATCGTTGGGTTGAAGGATAGCTAAATAATTTCTAAAACTCATTAGAAGTGTAGCATGCTTCACAACTGGATATGGCCCATAAATTATTATTTTTGGGCTAATGCTGTTATGCACCAGCTGCAAATTCATGTAATCTTCTAAAAATCCACCATCCCACCCCACCCTTCCAGATGCACCTTGAAAACGCATAAACATGATACCTTACAATGGAATACAGTTGAGAGAGAGAGAGAAGAAATAAATTGGAAGCTCAATGAAACAAGTTATTTTAGTGGCAATTGAACGTTAACGGGAGGGGCAAGAAGCAAATACAACAAGAAATGTAACAAAATTGAAGCAGGATCCAGATGCAACTACAGCCATTAAAACAGGAAGATCTTCCATGCTGAGAGACGACCGATATATATATATATATATATATTTATATATGAACATTTTTGGGCTTCAAGATTCCACTCCCATGCATAAAGATGCTAAGAATATTTAGGAGAAGGCAGGAGGACAAGAATGAGTACCCACAACCGCAAATTAAGATCATGCCTCCAGCAGGCAGCGATGATTATGCATATCAATAGAATTATATAACTTGTCATTCTGTCAACAAGGCCCTGCAATGGCTAGAAATAAAAATGCAACCAGTCACCGTGAAAGCACCAATTCCTGACAGGAGCTACCAAGAGGGCTAGCTTATCCTATTAATTAGCAAGGATATGCACAAAATCATCATGCCTGCAGTTATGGAGCCCATGGGTTGAGTGATCCAGACCATTAATATTCTGGACTGCACTTGAGATATCTGACTCAAAAATAACCATGCAAATCAACAGCCTCAATCCTGGGCCCCACTCAAACGTTATCATGGTATGGATAACGAACATAATTGCAGTTCTTAAGTAAAGGATTCCACTTGTTTTTTCTCCCTTCTGTGGACTGGAAATCCCCCACTTTTTTTATGAGTTCTTAGAAACACCAAAAACAAATGGTTTTAGTAGAATCTTTCAATGTCTAAATTCATTTAGGATAGCCTTTCAGTGAGTACTAATAACTAGTTATACATTCAAATTATGGCCACAATAAATTCATTGCTCTAACACAAGCTTGTATTGACATAATTAATAAAAAAAAAAAAAAAATGAGTATCTGTTGAAAATGAGTAAGAAACATGGTAATAGCTTCAAACAGGCATTTTTATTTTATAACTACACTTATGGAAAGCATCTTAAAATATTTATAAAGTAACCAAAAAATTATTCGCCATTTCTAATGGCCACTCAAGTAGCTTGAAAGTTGAAAGTCTGTGAAAACCTTGTTGTTGACTCTTTTTTATGTTTCTAAATAATTTATAACACTTTTATATATGAATTCTATAGGATGGGTAGAATAACTCAATTGGTATAGTTATCAAAAATGGGTCAAGTGAACCTCATTCATGCTAGCTATATTAATACACAGAATTCAGGTTTATCCAATGTTTGGTGTCTAGGTATTTCCTCGGAATATGTGTTTTTTCAAATGCATTTTTACAGCAATACTCATGGTTGAATGGTGTTGGCACCTAGTCCCACACACATACGCCTAGGGGTTAGGTCCTCAAGTGAAAGTATCACTCCTAGGGCAGTAGCCAGCCTAACATTAAGGAAAAGCAAAAACATATCTACCTGTTGCATTATAAATGAGAACTAGGGTTGTTTAGGTGGTAAGCAACCCCATTTCTCACCTGGATGACCAAGAATCGATCCATGTGTGTGGGCTGGGTATGCCACTCTTCCCATGTGTGTGGGCATCTCTTCTCATTGTGTGGGCTCTCCTTCTCACTTGTTTGGACTTCTCTTCCCATGCTGTGGGCATCCTCTTTCCATGTGCGTGGGCTCTCTTGGGTCTCAACCCCTATGTAGGGGGTACAATAACGACAATAATAATAAATCAAAGCCTTATCACAAGTCTCAACTATGTTGAGTACATGAATTTTATTTCTTCATTCCTATCCCAAGCAAAGCCCCAGATAAGTTGCACTTCTTCATATCTACTTTTATCACCTTCATCTAGGTCCTCTTCAGCCTACCCCTTCCCCGTGGTGGGCCTTTAACCTAACTACTTCCTTGCCGATACCATTGCCAGCCTACGTTGGACATGCCCAACCATTTCAAACGGATTTTTTCTAATTTTATCCCCTTATTAATGCTATCCATAAATGCTCATCTAGGGCATTTAAGAGCAAATCTGATAGACTCTCATTAGTGGAGCTCTTAAGGGGAGCAAATTGTTTTTGGGATCCTCTCTATGTGTGCTCAAGTTCAATGAGGATGGAGTGATTAGCAATAATCGCAATAGTGACATGTGGATTGCATGGAGTCTAATGAGGTGGTGGTAGAGGTTATCTTAGAAGTGTTGGAAGTAGGTGGGCCTTCCAGTCTGGAGTTCAAAACTCTGACCCTCTTAATGCAGGGATTAGACACCTAAAAGGCCAAGAACTCAATCCCAAGATCCAAAACCCTTAATTCATTGTATTATGATCCTAGATCTATCAACAAGAAGATCAATCTGAACATGCACAAACAAGCATAAAGATCTACGGATATAACTAGTGCAGATCTATACCTGAGGAGCTCTATTGTGCTCAAACCGAGACTTTTGATCTTTTGATTCTGCAAAACCTTTTTGCAGACACAATCCCCTAGGCCTTGCGATCTTTCACGCTATGTCCCAATCACAGAGAACTTCTCAAAGAGAATCTCAATTAAGAAGAAAACTCCGAAAGCACTCAAACCAAAGAAGCCAGAGGAAAGAGAGAGAGAGAGAGAGAGAGAGAGAGAGAACACTCTTGGATGTCTTTGGTGTTAGGCGTGCCAAGCATGTGGGACGTCCAACCTTGGGTCTCCTTTTATACTTTTTGAGAATTCTACTATGAGTTCTCTTAGAAGTCTTACTTATCCTTTTCTTATGTGCTATACTCCTTTCTCTCTTGTGTAACATACTCCTCTTTTGCTTTAACTCTTAACCAAAATGGGTGCGCACTTACCGACGATAAATTCCATCAATAAGCAAAGGGGATATTTCTTTTTAGAGGACAGATTACATCTTAAGAATATATGTTCCCTCCCACTACAATCTACACATTCTTTGGTACATTAAAGTAAATGTATAGCAAAAACTTGAGTCAATTACTCTCTCGGGATTAAGAGCCTATTGCTTAAAAATTATAAACTTGAATGACCTTATCACTACCTATTGCTTTGGCCTCTCAGGATTATATTTTCTTCTTGTCTTGCCGACCCCTGCCGCTCGGCTTGGACTTGGCAAGTGACTTTTCTGTCTTATGGGCATTTGGTTGATCCTTGATAATACCCTTTGCTGCCACCAGCTCGCTCGAAAGCTCAGTCATAGTTAAGTTCATCTTGTTCATATTGTAGTTCAACTTGAAAATCTTACTGTAAAATAAAGATAAAGTAAAGCATTAAATCAAGAGAGAATAAAATATAAGTGAGTTATGATGATATTTTATTTTTAGTTTTTTTGTATGGATTTTTTTTTACTTTTTTTATAGAAAAGTGAAGTTTTTTAATCTTTTAGTGAAGAAAGGAGGTTACTTTTTAACTTTTAAAAAAAAAATGAGGGAATTTTGAAAAACTATACTTTTTGTGTAACCCCTTGTCTAAAAAATGGAGGCTTTACTTGACTTTTACTAAACTAGCAAAGTGCCAAACGAGCCTGAAAAGAATCTGTTAGCAACTTAAGGATAATATCAATATGAGATTCTTCATCAATCTCAACACCCAAGACCTCCAACTCCTTTAAGGAATCCATCATCTTGAGAACATGATCCTAAACTAGGGTCCCCTTAGCCATCTTAGTGCTCATTACTATTTTAATGGCTCCATGTCTAGCAACCTTCCCTGATCCCAAAACATCTCTTTTAAGTTATATATAATTTCAAATGCAGTCTTAATTGAGTCATGCCGGTGTTGTAAAACACCAGACATAGATGCCAGAATATAACACCTAGCCATTTCGTCATCTTGCAGTCATTTGTCACACAGGTCCTTATCTTCTAGCCGTGCATTCGGCACTAGTACTTGAGGTCAAAAAGTTGTAAGTACATATTGTTTGATCCTGCCAACTCATTTTGATTGAGGATGGTCGCAAGGTGATTAAATGTTGATGAATTCATGCTGACAGGCCATCGCACACAACCATACATATAATTAAAATAAACTTAAATCAAATGACATAAAATTTAGCATTCTACTAATTTTCTCGTAGATTCCTTTAACCACTAAAAAAATAAAATTCAACGAAACCTCAATCCCTCGAGACATGCATCCTTGGGGAGTGTAAGTGCCCGTTATTTTAATGTGAATCAATATCAGTCTAATAAAAGGTCTAAGAGTGACAATCTATGATCCCCAATCACTCATTATCATATAGGTATCTCATACCAAATAATGTGTGACTCCCAGTAAACTTTGATTTTTGAAATACATGACGCAAATCCTTGAAAAAACTACATCATTACTTCAGTTAAGTATGATCCACCGATTAGGATCACATGACAACCGTTGCGAGCAGTGCCTCCATGGGGAGTGCAACACCACCCCGTCTTACCGACGCTATACAAAGGAGATTCATATCTAGTAACTAGCAAAAAAAGTGCCCTTCCTGGGGAACAACCATTCTATGATGGCACAAGGCATCTGCACGCCTTACAATGGACCTACGGTGGAAAATGACGGGGATCACATATCATGCTCCCACTTAATATTTTAGAATTTAGAATTTTCTTAAAGGTTTATGGACTCTGACAATAAATCATCAAATTATCTCATAATTTGAACAATGATTGGTTCCAAGTCAAACTTTAAACAATGGAAAATCCGGTTAACAAGTTAGTATTACCAGTGGGTCCATCTCATGGGTCCACCAACACTAAATCCTTATTTAAACCATTTCCCAAACCATTAAAACTGATTTGACCAATTATTGTAATCGCTGTATTTGAATGAGATTTTCGGAAATATAAATATCACACGGCACATAAAGTAAAACAAAATTGCATATTGTAACACCCTGTCCCGAGTTAATTAAGATTAATTCTAATTAATCGGGATTAATGCTAATTCAACATGTATTATGGAATTAATGTTGCTTAATGGCTAGAATTTGGCTCAAGTGGTCAAATTGAACTTAATGAAAAGAATAGTGAAAGTTATGAATGGACTTGAAATGGTTTTAGGCTAAACCATGCAGGGTAAGGACTTTTTCGTAAATACGAAATTACACGTATTTCGTCGAATACGGAAACTCTTGATACTCACACGTATATCTCGAGGAGTACGTTAACTTTTATAAATGTGACGATTCCATTCGACGTGAATTGGGTCAAATGACCATTCATGTGACTTGAATAGTAATTAGAGGAAATAGGAGGGGGTAAAATGTAAAATTGGAGATTATAAGATGAGGATGAACTCCTTTGAGTTCATTCCTTCATCCCAGCACCTCTTTCTCTTTTTTCTTCTTCCTTTTTCTTCCGTTTCTCTTGGTTTTCATCAGGGTGTGTGTGATTTGGAGAATTGACAAGTACTTGTGAAGAGGGTTCCATCTTCACCATCCTATTCTCCATCTTCTTTCTTATTTTGTTTGGAGTTTAAACTTGAGAAGAGCTCAAGATTTCCATCAAGAAGCTACAAGTAAGTGTTGAGTTGACTTCAGCACTTCTATGGTTTCATTATTGAGTTATGGCTCAAAGAATTCACAAGAATTCTGTTTTGTGGATTGATTTTGGGTTTTTAGGTTCAAAAGAAGGTTTGCTTTGAGGAATTCCACTTGGATTCAAGCTAGCAAGGGAGATTCTTGTTAGTTACTCTCCAAACAAGGCAAGTATACTCAATTACATTGATTTCAATTATTAAGTGAATTGTTAGAACTCAAGAAGTTCAGTTACAGAAAATTCGGTTCAGAATTTTCTGAACTTCTGGGCGCAATTCGGTCAGCCGCCAGGCTGACCGACACCTAACCGAGAGCTGATCGACATAGGTCGGTTAGCCGAAATTGTGAGTTCGGCTAGCCGCGGGTTAACCGCAAGGTGACCGAAACTCTTGTCAGGGTTTTTCCATCAGAAGTTGAGCTTCTGGAAAACGAACCGTAAGCTAACCGAATAAATTCGGCTAGCCGAAATTTGAATTTCGGCCAGCCGAGTGGGTGACCGCGTAGGTGACCGAATTTGGACAAATTGTCCTGTAGAGATTAAAGTTCTGGAAGCTGACCGAATGTGGTTCGGTCAGCCGAATCCCCTCATGCGGCAAACCGCTAGGTAACCGCCGAGGTGACCGAAATTGAGGGAATATCAGAATTTAATTTCTGATAATTTCCTAAACCTTCATGGGTGTTAGCTAAACTTATGTGAATGTAAATTTCACTAAAAAGTGATGTCATCCACAATAACACCTACATTGCATAATGAACGTTTCACCCGAATGTTGTTTTAGGAAATTTACTTGTTTATGACTTGAGTTGGCTTGTCCTCTCTCGTCTATTACTGTTGTGCTCCTTGTTGAGCTATTATTGAATAATGTATTGAATTAATATACTGAAATGCACTGACATGAAACGAAAAGAACTGAAATGAACCAACACTGTAATGTATGAAAGATTAAGTCTGCTGCAGTAGATGGAGCGTTCCGGAGCTCCGTGGTGATGCCGGTGATCTCTGATCAAGACACTGGTAAATCCCACACATTTGATAAGCCACCTAATAAAGTGAGTAACTATTTGAAAAGCCACTTAATAAAGTGAGCAGTAATGAAATGAAATGAGTCCTTGAAAGGCTGGGTTGTGAATGGTGCGCCTTCCGCCTATGCTAGAGGACAACGAAAAGACACTTGATAAAGTGTATATCATGATTTGAATGCTCTCTTCAAGGGAGAACTACATGAATTGAATGCTTCCTTCCTTAGGGAAGAATTATATAAATTGAATCGAATTGAATTGATTTGCATATTAATTATTAACATGTGATATCATAGAATTGTATGTACATTGTTGAACCGTCGTGTTCACAGTGTTATTGATGACATTACAGGCCCAGTTGGCCGTGCCAGTGGTACAGAGACCGCGCCGCCAGCGGAGGAGACCAGTTCGGTTCCCCCAGGAGGGTTGAACGAATGGATATAAATCGGAGGCGACCGGTTTAGCAAATTTTGGGCACATTTTGAATAGATTCATTTTGTTGTAAATAGTGATCACATGCATTGTATTTGAATATGCATGGGTGATTTCACTAGGAAATGAAATGTATAAGTAAACTTTACTTTCTGTAAAGCATTTGTACATATTAAAGTTGAATGTCAATGTATGTATATATTCCGCAAAAATTGTACATTTGACAGGTTTATGTAAGATCCCTTGTGAATCTCGTATTGACTTCGTTGATGCGAGGTTTACGGGAGTAAGTATGGCATCACGACTCGGGGTTTGGCCGTGGTAACCCTAATCTCGGGCCCGGGTCGTGACACATATATAGACAAGAATAAATAACTAGTCCTCTCCTCCAGGTGGCCTAGGCAGAATAAACTCTTAAACTTCCAAAACACTTTGGGATTCCTCAAACTCTTCGAGTATCTCCAAACTCTTTTAGTAACCGTCCAACTTCACTATCATTCTTGTCTTGTTAGCCGCCGGAATTGAAAAAAGTAATAAAATTACAAATCACATAAACTCCTACATCTCAAAATTGAGACTTACATGCCAATCTATAACTGGAAATAAAATGAGCTAGGGAAACCATCATGCCTTGCCCTTTCACGGGAAACCAAGGAAACCATGATGCCCTTTACACAATTGCCCAAATAACCAATAACCAAAAGGAAAGGAAAAACGGTGGGGCCACATGGAGAGGACTAGACCTGCAAGGTTAATATCTCATACAACCAACAGAATCGCAAAAGCAAGATTACAAATCTAAAGAATGAAGAAACAGGCTGCCTTTAAATACCATGAATCATCCCAAGGTCTGCACCTGCCGACCCTGTGTCCACGGTCAACCGACTATGAGCCGTCAGTCGACCGCACATGAGTTCCCGATCGAACGAACACGAGTGGCCGGTTGAGCGACCATAGGTCGCTAAACCAGAAAACCTCTAAAACACCAACAAAAGGCCATTAGTGGCTTCCTCCACCCTTCCCCTTTAAAAAAAAAACCGTTTTGCATAAACAAAAAAACCCAGATCTACTCCCAAAAGAAGAAACTATACATAAACTGATCTGATATAGCCAAAGATCTATCTATTCCACATCTCATGCAAATATTAGAACTAGAGAACCTGATAAAACACAATAAGAAGAAACTCTTTTAATGCATAGATCAGACATCCAAAAGGCCAAGAACCCAATCCTAAGATCCAAAACTCTAATTTCATTGTATTAAGACCCTAGATCTATCAACAAGAAGACAGATCTAAACATGCACAAACAAGCATAAAGATCTACAAATATAACTAGTCAGATTTATACCTAAAGAGCTCTGTTATGCTCAAACCAAGAGTTTTGATCTTTTGACCATGCAAAACCCTTTTGCAAACACGATCTCCTAACTTTGTAATCTTCCATGCTATGTCCGAATCGCAGAGAACTTCCCTAATAGAATGGTAGGATCTTAATTGAGAAGAAAAACCAGAACGCACTCAAACTAGATAACTCAAACAAGAGAGAGAGAGAGAGAGAGCACTCGTGGACGTCTTGGGTGTTAGGCGTGCTAAGCATGTGGGACGTCCAGCCCTGGGTCTCCTTTTATGCTTTTTCTAAGAATTTCTTCCCTAATACTACTCCCGCTGATTTTATTTTACTTTATTTTTTTAACATGATTAGGATTGGTGATTCTTGTACTTTTTTGTATGAGAAGTGAAACAAAATAAAATAAAGGGTCACATCAAAAGAAAGAGAAAGAAGAGGGGGTTGAGTGTAAAAGCACTTAAAGACAAAACTACTCTCCCTTTTGTCATTTAGGTTTTTTAAGAATACATTTTTTTTGTCATCTAGTGCCTTTTTAGGGTAGCTTTTTGTAATTTTGTGTCATTAATTTTAACCTCTTTAAAAAAAAGTAAAAAAATTATTATCTTATGACAAAATACCCTGTTCTTTTTATCCACAATGACAAAAACCCTCTTCTTTTTATCCACACACAAAAAAAAAAAGTACCTTCTTATGCCATTAAATGATAAAAAATCTTCTTATTTATCCAAAAAAGGTACCTTTTTCTTTTCACTTCTCTTAATTTGAACCTTCACACTTCAAATTCACTTTACAAGTGAATTATCCAAACAAGCAAGTGGTGGAATATGCAAAAGCACCCACTCAAAAAAAGAAAAAAAGAAAAAAAAAATTGACGATGCAAATTGGGATGTGACATTTTGTCATGAGGATGCATATGAGCATGAGGAGAAAATCAGGTTTGATAATAGCAAGGCATTTGACGAGAGGAGTCCGTGAAAAACTCATGATGCCTTTAGGATATGTATAAAGAGGCAATGACCATGTCAAAGCAACGCAAATAGGCATGCATAAATAATTCTATAAACAATGAATGCATGATGAATTTCGCACATGAAAATACATGTGAAAGGCCCCGACTGTTTTTTTTTTTAAAGAACGAACTGATTTTTTTTCTGAAATACCATGAAATGAGTGATGTCTCTTTTTTTATTTTAAAAATATATTTCTTCCCACTACAATGGCTAGACACAAGAACTCTAATCCTTTGAGAAGTGAATATTTTCACACCGAAAAAGGTAGGAGGATGTAACCAATGGATCCAATAGAGTTGAAATGGGCCAAAAAGAAACAAAAAAAGGATTTTTTTTAGACATAATGAATGGAGAAGCATTTCTTTTTTTCAAAAAGAAGAAAAGGAGACACGTAGGGGGGGGGGGGGGGGGGGGGGGGGGTGAAATAGAGATGCGTACCACCACACTGCCATGATTTAATCACAAGAGTTCCAATCCTTTGAGCAACGAATAATCTTCATCCACGAAGGTCGATGTAATCTTCATCCACCTTTTATCAATGCTCATATCTATTCATCCCTCAAGTATCAAATAAGAGAATTTAATAATATTAGTCAGAACCATGAGTCATTATGTTAATCAGCAATCAGCATAATGTGAAAGCGAGCTTTTTCTTAATCGAGATGACTACGCAAATTGATTTAATATTTAATTTAGTTATTAATTTTATTTGTTATTCAATTCTCCATTAGATCTAACCCGTGCATCGTACGGGACTTTATGCTATTCATGTATGAAGGTGGGGGTGACACAGATGACACAACTTTATTGCATTACGAAGCTGCATACCACCATTGCCTATAAATGCATGTATATAACTGTGTGAGAAATAAGTCCAAACACGGGCCTGTCTTGGAATTTCAGTCTATATAATGGACTGTTTTAAGAGTTTGGTGCAAACAGTGGACTGTTTTAAAAAACCTGCAAATGTATGGGACTGTTTTGAAAAAACAGGATGTAGAAGGGACTGTTTTGAAAAAAAAAAAGGTTCCATTTGGACTCTTTTATAAAAAACAGGGACTGTTTTCTAAAAACAAAAGAATGTAGGATTATTTTTTGCATACGAGTTCATGAATTCCGCATTAGACACATGGGTCTCAGTGTTTGCCACCCATCCAAATGAACTAGGCTGTTGGGTTGAGTGTACGCCCATTTTTCTATGAGTAAAAATTTGTGGGCAATGGATCAAGTGGGCTGTGATGATCGGAGCCTCTATCACCCTACATGGGCCGTGACGATCAGAGCGCTCATAGACACCATGTGGCATCATTTCTTATCCCTATAATCTCTCATTGAATCTTATACAGTTTCTCATCAAATAGCAGTTACTAAAATTATTTCACAAAACTACCACACCTCAATTATAGTCATCACCCTGCTTTCTTCTCTCCATCCACAAGACAAGGATCACACCTATATCATTCCTCAAGCAGTACATCTAGGAAAGTCTCATTTGTAGGTACGCATATCTCTCTCTACATCACGTGTTTTTAAACAATTCTATTCTTTGTTTATTATTTTAGGATATAATTTTGTTTAAATTATCATATCAATCTCATATATTAATCCAATTGAAAAAAAATCTCTCTCTCTCTCTCTCTCTCTCTCTCTCTCTCATTTATGTTTTTGTAGTAGCTTTGTAATTTGATTATTCTTCAGGATATAAATTTTTTAAAATTATTAAACCAATCCACTTGAAAAAAAAAATCTTCTATTTAAAATTGGTCTCATAGGAAACGATTAAGAATTGCTTTAAAAATTATATCACCTCAGTATCAAACTGTGGGGAAGGCATGGAGAAACATCACAATGTTTATATTAAATAGGTCGTGCACATATGAGATTAATTTTTCTCTTTTATTTATTTTTTCATTTGTATTCATCATGCATAAGACCCTAACCCCAAATCCAAAAGATAAAAAATCCATTTTTTTCAAATGGATTACATTGAATTAGTCAGTTTGTTTGCAACGCAATGGCATGCTCTCGTAATGAGATTCTTACAAAATCCTCACATCAAATTGTAGGGCAAGCAAGGAGAACCATGACAATGTTTATGATAAACATTAGTTGTGCACATATAAGAATATTAATATTTTTTTTAAAATTTTTTTTCCGTTTGTATTCATCATGTATTCATCCCTAGCCCCTAAGTCCAAAAGAAAAACCAAAATAGAAAAATCAATATAAAGAAAACGAAGGTGGGTTTTTTTTCATAGGTGGGTTTTTTTTCTTAATAACATTTAGAAGAATCTTATTTTTTTTAATGTATTTTACTTTTGGGCCCGGGTTTAGGACTGCCTCTGTTGCTAGTTATAAGATTAATCATTTATTTCTCTGATCTCTCGGTTCTACAAAAGACAATAAAACCTCCATAGTAGCTTTCGGAAAATTCAAGAAGAAAAGTCCACATTGAGCAAAACTACTATTAAACATACAAATGAAAACTAAGATAGATAATGGAACAGCAGGAAAAAGTTGTACTGGCCATGATTCAGGGAGAGAAATCCATTCATAGCTTGGCGGATCATCTTCCCCTACAATTACATCCTCCGGATCACATTACCCTTTAATTACGAGCTCCTTCGCAGACAACATCCAACACCTCTTGCCAGTCACTTTGTCTATTGAAAAACTCGACAATGCAAACTCATTCATTCATTTATCATCGTCGTCGTCGCCATCATCATGAGTTGCAGACCCGTTTCAAAATAATGGTTCTGGTTTTGATTTGGAACCTATTATATTGGTTCTAGACCGGTTCCATAGGAAACCCGGATCCAATTCCCGAATTGGGTACACCTAGAGGACTGGAACCTAATTCTAAAATTGATTGTGATTTCTCTTCATGTTTATATTTTTCTTAAAATAAGCTTATCATTCAGTTTATTACACTGCATCAAGTATACTACCTTCAGTATTATATATAAAAATCTCCAAAAAAAAAGTTTATTTTGAGGTATAGTTTGCAATATTAAAAACTTATATGCCAGGTCTCAGGTCCATGGGTCGAAACTTATATGGATCCAGAACCGGACCCGTTTATCAATCGGGAACCCAAACTTGAATCAGAAACTAAAATAGGTTCTAGTCTCGGTTTTTTGTGGATCAAAACTATCAAGTAATCAAAAAACCAGATACCCATTTGCAACCCTAATCTTTTGTTATGAACAGATGAGAGGAAAGTTAATTATCTTGAAGAATTTTTTCAATAAATTCAAATTTTGAGATGTGCTTTTTTTCCTAATATGGATTACTATTACTCTGTTACACAGACTTTTATAGCACTATTGACCTCACACCTTTCAATTTTACATTTTTATAAGAGTTCATCCAGACCATTCAAATTTGGGCCGAACATATAAAAAAAACGAGTTGTAGATGGGACTTACGTAGTGGTTTATGCCAATAGATAGGTCTGTTATCCATTCTACTCGGTACATCCATACCATCAGGACTACATGCATGAACTAAATTCTACCATTGGATTTCTTTAGTATGGTACATAAATATGCATTTTACTTATTTATTGACTCTTCAATTCTTGAGTTTGATTGTATTGAATGACTTGATTTTGCTTACACTAACCATGTTTTTTGAGTTTTTTTTTTTTTTTTTTTTGGTAAATATGTATTTTGAGTTTGATGTTTAAAATTTCTAAGATCATCAAGTGTTCATTTGATTTGATCCATCGGTGAGATCAAGAGTTTTTTAGTCAAGGTTACATATTTTGAGACTAATCCATGGGGCTTAGCCATTTGAAAGATTGTAAATTAATTTGTAATTTATGTGATTATATGTTGGATTATGTGACGTATTTTCAATCATTACTTATATTTGAGTACAACTTGAGGCTAATATATGTGTTGGATTATTAATTGGAGAATGAAGTAATGATCCTTTTCTTGTCTTAGTATTTTTAAATGATGCAGAGCAGATATTCATAATTGGGTGACAAGTTAATTATGGATATTGCATTATCATCTATTAGATCAGATCACAAATCATAAAATATTGCATTATCATCTATTGGACAAGAACACATAACGTAGACAAACAGAGTACAAGACAACTTATTGAGGTACTTCTTTCATCAACAAATGTCAATATACATAGCTAAAATTAAGGTAAATGAGGTACAAATTGTGGTGAATAAACTCGTACAAATTGAAAAGGCTGTTTGTTTTATCTAGTTTTTTAACCATCTGGGACTCTAATGTAATATCCGAACTGTAGACCCTCTTCATATGGAGAAAAGCAGCTAGTATCTCAAATTCCGACTGTTGATCTTTATATGGATTGTGAGATATTTGTAAAAGAGTTTAGGTCGTTTGATCTAAAATTCTGATTTATGTGGGCCTCTTTTGCCCAATCCAAATTGTTAATCCTCTTTGGAGGCCAACAATGCTTACTATTTGTTCAAGATTTGTGAAAAACTATGAAGTGCATGTGACCCAACAGAAGCAATCAGATTTACATTTGAAGAGGTGTGAAAATGACAGACCATGGATTATGTTTTACACGTGACTCGTTTGCATATGTAAATGACTGACGTGTGAAATTAACAAATCCTAAACCCTTGCCAAACATGTTTTTTGATTCTTTATCCCATGGGAATGCGGCAACAACCATGCCCAAAAAACGGGCCCAAGGCGTACAATTAACGTTCCCTTTGGCATTATTCCTCCTTTTCTCAACTTGGTTTTTTTTTTTTTTTTTTTTTTTGTTTTTTTTTTTTTCTTCCTTCTCAAGTCTCCATCATAAAAATTTTGGATTTGTTCTTAGTATATTTGAGACTTCCTTCAACTTGCTTCTTTTCCCCCTAATCGATTTTCCAACTTTATTTTTTATTAGTTGTTTTGGTGCTCATCATATGGATGACATATTGCTGCAACTTTCGGTTCCTATATTTTATTTTAGAGGGTTCTTTAAAAAATGATGACTCTAGCCAAATCAATATGTAAATACAACTCTAGGTTCCATCATGCGGCAAAAGAGAAAAGGTCTTTAAATATGTAAATTTTTACAATAATAAGAATATGAAACGATTCAAGTAGGAGATGAGAATTTAGATGGCTATTCTATTAAGTATTCTGGTCAAGTGGTGTAGGGATCATTCCTGTTCAGTGGGTTGGAAGGGTTTTCAAGTTGGCTGCTTTCGGTTTTCCTAATTCTGCAGTGAAGGAAATGGTGCCCTACTGAATTGGGGTTCCGGATCCCTGATTTTGTAGGGTGATAGCAGTTCACATATTTATTCTTGAAATTTTCTTCTTCAATTTATTCCACATGAGGGCATGAGAATCAATATTCAAACAAGAAGGTGGAGGGGAGGGCCTGCTTCGTGTATGAAATGATTAAACGAATATGATAATCCATATGAATGCAAAGACATGTAAAGAATGAAGTCGGAAAATAGCTCATTGCTTAGATGGCTGAGTTTCATCTCTAATGATCTATCTTTCAAATTTTCTCCATATATTTTTAAACTACCCTTTATCCAACCATTCTTTATCCTCCTCAGCAGGAGAGCCTCACGTCCGCAGCCTATTTCTTTCAAAAAAAAAAAAAAACCCAAAAATATATGTTGCTTTTATATGCCCCATCACTTTTCTAATCTTCCTCTCCTAAACTCGCTCACATTTAAAGTGTCTAATCCCCTAAAATCTCTCTCAAATCACTCCTACATTCTCTCATCGAAATAACCATCCCTCTCATATTAATTCTCAACAAATCTGAAAATAAGTGATCTCTATAAATCTTAACAAATCTGAAAATAAGTGATCTCTATAAATCTTCCACACGTTTCTTATTATGCAAAGTTCATTGACTCGGTTTCTTCTTTAATATCTCTCACGTTAATATCTCCAACTCCACTCCCAAAATCTCTCAAATAAACTATCTACAAATTTGGAAACAACCAATATCACCTTAGATTATGGGTTTTGATCTTTCATGATATGGGTCATGTTTAAATGGACAATATCTTGAAAGATCATGTGATATGATGCATGCATAGGGCCATCCATCAGTAGGCTCCCTATAGAAATTTATAAAGGTTTATGTGAAAATCATCACTAAATGCAGCTACATTGACAGATCCCTTTGGTATTACTTCACGTGGACCATAATTTAAGTGATCAATAGTCCGAAAAAGAAGTACGAGATACCATTTGCAAGGAGGGTCATCCATTGTTGGGCCCACCTATAAAAATCACATTCCACCATAAAGTAGTTGCAAAATGCAATTAAAGTTCAATCTTCCGAATATAACACAAAATATGCTTCTAAAGGGGGTGCACTATTCAAATCTTATGACCCAAAAATATCAACATCTTTCACTTATCTGTTACCCCACATAAGTTTTATGGAACTCAATAAATCTGACCCTTGTACCATCTGAGCGAGACCTACCAAATAAACATTTTACTAATCTATGTAGGATTTGATAGATTAAATATCATAGTCATCTTATGTTGTTTACATTACTACAAGACTCATTTGATGAAAGATCGACATATATCTATCACATGTAGTGGTGTTTTATTTTTATTTGAGGTTTTTTTTTTTTACAAAAAAAAGCCCCTATGGTTTTAGACAATCAAAAAAAAAAAAAAAAACCCTTGTATTTTGTGTTTTTACTAAAACCACCCTATTTTTGATCGAAAAGGGAAAACTTGTTAGCTTTTATTGAGAAATGACAAAATCCGGCAACAAAACTCTCTCCAACGCCAAACCCTTTTGACTCTCCACTCTCACCTGAAGATACGTCTCTATTGCTCTTACCTTGTATTTCACAAATGCCTCTAAAAATAGAGAAGGGGAAAGAGATTTCTCACTAGGGAGTCACAAATCAGGCATCTGGCGTTCTCTCTATCGATTCAATTTTGATTAGTTGTGATACCCAGTATTACACTTTTACTGCATCAATCTTCTTCTCCATTCCATATCAATATATGATGAGAAGAGAGAATGAGAATGAAAATAAAAATAAAAATAAAAATAAAGGGTTATATCATTGATCGATATTTTGGAGTGATAATCTGACCCGTCAACGATCAATCTTGTAAGACTTTAGGTTGGCTAATTCATTTGGTAATAGACAAAACCGGAAATCTTTATGGTGTAACTTTGATCAGAAAAAGACTGCCCCAGATCATCATTGAAGAAGTTCAGTTGGTTCTACAACTGACACTGGTCGCTCGAGCGATCATCTGTTCGCTCGAGCGAACCCTTCATAAAATCATTTTCACTCAAGCCTTCCTCATCTTCACTCGAGCGGTCCCTCTCAGCTGAATATAGAATGCACTTCGCTCGAGCGAAATCCTTAACTGTTAGAGCGAACCCCTCACAGTGTTGCTTTCGCTCGACCTATTCTATTGATCGCCCGAGCCATGGTCTGAAGTTCAAGATTTCGAAGATAGAGGTTTGTCCGCTTAAGCGGACTTGAGCGCGAAATTAGAAACATGTCCAAATTTCTCTCTGGATTTGTCTCAAGTTTCCTTTGCTAATTCCTATTCAAATTGTAATACTTGAAGCACGAATCTAGGCTTATAAAAATTATTTATCTCTCTATTCAACTTCACCTCTCTAACAAGATAAAACCCTAGAGAGAACTTTGAGAGATCCACCATCCCCCAAGGTGACCATCTACAATGCTGAAAATTAATGCTCTTCGTTCTACTCCTCTGAAGTAGAGACACCTTGAAGATGGCTTCGGGGAGTCCGGTTCAAGCACGGTAAAGGTGCACCTCGAGCAATCGGCAAGACAGCACAGTCCCAGGATTGAGTTTCGATTGGAAATGATTGTATGTTACTTATAACTTTCTTTTACATAGTGCTTGGCTGACTGTTGGCCTAAACAAAAAAGACCGTGGTTTTTTTCATAATAGGGTTTTCCACGTATAAATCTTGTGTCATTCTCGTTGTGTAGATTGTTTATTTTTTAATCAATTCTAGGAATTATAATTAGTTTAATCACTGTACTTAAAATGTGCTTAAAATTTACTAGAGATCTCCTGGTTAGGACCTAAGCTGTGTTATGGCCGAATTTTCAAATCTACCATGTAACTCCATAACATTAGAAGTGAGGGGCCCACCTCTTATGAAGCTAGATCTCTAAATCAGAATGTGGCGCCCACCAGCTTCAGTAAGACTGATCTGAGACTCGCATTTACCCTTACATTGAAAGTATAGGATATATAATGGGTTCATCCAACATGATACCTTGATAAAAAATTAATTAGATTAAAAAAGTTAGGCTATTATAGTAGTAGAGCTAAAAGCAGTTAGTAGTTTTCAAATCTTGATTTGTGGCCATCAAGTTAGAAATCTGTTCATTTTTATTCTTAGATGCACATGTCAACACCCACGGACAAGCACAACTCCTACACCATCCACAGAGAGAATATTACAAGAGAACCGTTTATTATATAGCACAGTTTTACAGATAGGAACCAATCTCAACAGATAAGACATTGGTGCTTATAAAACGGGTTCAATCACTGCATCAAATTATTGGAAATATTTTGCAATATAGATCTTTGTAAGTGGAAGCCAGTTTATGCCACCGCATTGCAGATGATTGAAACCGGAAAATTTTGCCCAATCAGCACATATAAATGTAGAGAAAACATCACCAATAGAGACCCAGTCATCAATTTTTAACAGATATATTGTAAAAAAACATTAATGGCACCAAATGTCTAAATACCTCAACAACACATGATAGAGAGATGGAACCCACAATTGTATCAGATGATGATGGATCAACCAAGGGAAATAATTCAAAGTCAAAGTTGTAATCAGAGTACTGTAGGAATCCCAACTACATAGTTAAACAACAAAGAAAAATCTGAAAACTCAACAGTACAATAGAACTTGAATAAATGGACTACCAATTCCACAAGCTTGGACAATAGAGAAAAAATAGCATTTAACTTTAGAGTTTAGGTAGAGTTTAGGTGCTTCTCTATCTACAATCCGACTCTAAAGATATGCACAAGTACAATATCCTGCAGAAGTCAATGTTGACACATGGTATGAAACACATGTGCAATTATAAAACCCGATTGACTTGCATAGATGCAGACCCTATGGAAGTCAATGTTGATACATGGTATGATACATATATGAAATTAAAAAAAAATAGAAAAGAGAGAGAGAGAAAGAAAAGATAGGCAGCATGGAAGTTCCATGCACAAATTACAGTGGTCAGCCTTAGAAATATGTAAACAATTTATGCATGGCTAAGAAATCACGGAGCTATAGGATTAAAGATAACCTTAACAAAAGATCACGAGTGCAATATCCTTTGTAGTTTGCAAAAAAAAAAAAAAAACAAAACTCAACCATGAAATACAGATGTGTGTGCATAGAAGGATTTTGTAGATACGATACAATACTAAGCCATGAAATACATACAAAAAGTTTTTGCATTAACACTTTGGTATTTATTTATTTTTATAAGCATACGAATCTTAGTAGGTACGAAAACAGAGAAAATACCAGATAACTTTAAAGTTTCGACCGAACAAGAATGATAAGCTCACCATTAAAGGAATGAGCACTTCTCTATCTACAACCTAATGCTATAGATATGCTCCCCGATTCATATTCCAACAACCATTGGTCCTCATTCTGCATAAACCAAATCACGTAGCTGCAAAAGTCAATGTTGATATATGATGTACCATATATGTTCAATTAAAGAGAAAAGGAAAGAAAAGACCAGTTCACCTCTTGAATAATACTCCGTACAGGCCCATTTCACGATGAATTTCCTACGTATTCAACTGTCTCAAGTTAAGACCAGCTATGGGTTGAAACCAAGGTACGACTACGTACGTGACATAGTCAAGCTGATAATGTACTGAAAAGTTGCTGTTCTTCTCCTTCCTTTTTTTTTTTTTCAAACTAAGTAAAGGTTGAGATAAAATTAGGATACCTGATTTAGCTTAGTCAAGTTGATATTATATGAAACATGCACTTTTTTTTTTTCAAATTTAGCTGTGCCTTTTGCTGTAATAATTAATTATCAATAACTAATTTGACGAGGTCAATAGGAAAAATAAATAAGAATTGCACAACATATATATGATAAAAGGGACTTATCATCATCCATTTAAAAAAAAAAAAAAAAAATTCAATTCCCAAGCTCACTTTTCAATAGGCCTTCTTAGAAGCTCAGATCATTATGAATTCCTATGTATTCAACAGGCTCAAGTATACTAAATGCTATTTCAATTTGACGTCCTGGTCATCATTAATCTACAATCCAACATTTCTTTACTAACCACTCATTGGATGTCTTATTTGGTCTCTCCCTTCTTTGGGATTATAATGCGTACTCAAATACCTATAAATCTGATAGATGCAACCTAGGAAAAGTGGGCATGGCATGTGACAGTTTAAAATTCAGGCAAGATTGTTCACAAGGTTGATACTTGCACACAAGTATGCATGGCATGTGACAGTTTAAAATTCAGGCAAGATTGTTCACAAGGTTGATACTTGCACACAAGTATATCCCAGTAAATAGCTATCATAAAATCCTCCCCCCAAACAAAGATTGAGAAAAAGGAAAAAAAAAAAAAGAAACTATTCCTCTACTCTTAATTTTAAATTTAAAGTAATTACTTTTCAAATTCTTTTCCAAGTATGATAAGAGTACACCACTAATAGATTCATTTCCTACTTGATTATTCATCACAGAGTTTTGGATCCAAAAAACATTTTTGCTTGTGCACATTAGTGTTAAATAGAAGAAATAATTTTGAAGCATTTTTGCCTGCAAGCAAAGAACCAAACACTAAATTCTACTAATGATTTAAGGGCTCGTAGAATGGAATGAAGAAAGCAAAGTTGCAAAATTGAGGTTCCAATAAAATGATGTGGTGGTGGCTTAAGGAAACCTAAGAGTAACGGTGCTCAAGTTGGTCTGAAATTAACAACAGAGATGAAGTTCTTAAATAATGGTCAAAATCTAATGGCTGATTCCAATTGATTCCAAAATCCAGTGGATGAAAAGAGTAGAAGGTCATTAGAGTCCATTAAGGTGATTAATTAATGGCTGATATTAGTACATAGTCAAACAAAATTGTAAAAGGTCAAAATTAAATTTGAAATTCACAAAAAGTTGGCAATCGAATCCATTTCACTTTATCTATAATAAATTGTAAACAACATGAGCTCAAAATCACATCATTCATTACACACCATTCATGCACAAAATCCAGAACGTATAGATCAAAGATAATATTGAGAAAAAAAAAAAAACACAAATGCAAACAAACCCACCACAGATTGAAACCCGAAAACAATCACACTCTCAAAACCAATCAAATAATGTTCAAAAGATATTGACAGAAAGCCCACAAGACTAACCAATGAGAACCCAATAAACCCAATCTAACAACTCTCTATGCTACAAAACCCTAAATCTAAAAAACTAAATATCCAAGAAGAAAAGCAGTCTCATTGGGTAATTCATAAATCCTTCTTCCAAGATCAACCGATCTTCCACTTGCTATGTTGATGCACAAATCCAGAAAAGATAGATCAAATACAGGATTGAAAAAGAAAGACACAAACACCAACATAGACTGAAATATGAAAACAATCACAACATCTAAATAAATCACATATATTCAAAAGATCTCAATCGACAATTTATTTTTATTTTTTTAAAAAGAAGAAGATTTCAATTGGAGCTGTGCAATTTATTCATATAAATCTTAGTCCTTTTCAAATTTGATTTGATGCAATTTTTTGAGTTTTTCTTAAAGACAGTTCTATTTGTTAGAGTTCAACTGCTTGCCGGTTTGAAAAACTTGTCAAACGCATTATCATGTATTGAAGAAAAGCTACTATCAGATAGAGAATTGAGATTTGTTTTACCAAGAAATCATATCAATTGAGTCCTTAAGAAAAGAAGAGAATATCTCAATTAGAAGGCCATTCTATTAAGTACTCTGGTCAGGTGGTATTCCTGTTCAGTATATTTTCAATGGGTTGGAAGGGCTTTCGATTTTCCTATATTCTGCGGTGAAGGAAAGGGGGAGGTTTCTGGGTTTTCAAATTCAGCCTATGCCATGATGAATTGGGGTCCCAAAACCTTGATTTTGTAGGGCAAAAGCATCACATATTTATTCTTGGATTTTCTTCTTCAATTTATTCCACAAGAGGGCATGAGAATCAATATTCCGACAAGAAGATGGAGGGGACGGCCTGCTTCGTGTATGAAATGATTAAACGAATATGATCATATCCATATGAATGCAAAGACATGTAAAGAATGAAGTCGGAAAATAGCTCATTGCTTAGATGGCTGAGTTTCATCTCTAATACTTTCTCTATAAAATTTTAAACTATCGTTTACCCAACCACCATCACAACAGAGTTTCATCTCTAATACTTTCTCCATATAATTTTAAACTATCGTTTATCCAACTCGATCACAACAGGAACCAAAAGGACATCACACAAAAGAGGGCCCAAAAAGATATCTCTCAAAACAGGACCCAAAAAGCCAGCATTGACACAGATTATCAGAGGACTACATGGACTATCAGAGGGGAGACACAGACTATCAGAGGGACTGCGTGGACTATTAGAGGGGAGACAGAGACTATAATAGGGGAGAAGTTAACTTCAAATCTCATCAGAGGGGATGAGAAGATATTCACCACTCAAGCACCCATCACAATAGCCGAGTCTATCTTCTATGGCTTTCTTCGCATTCTCCAGTGCGATCCTCCCCACCGAATCATATTTGTCGATCTCACCTACGTCAGTAGCACTGATTTTAGACCAAAACAAATTGGCTGGCACTTCAGCACCATACAGACACTTCCCATGAAGGGGAGGGATATGCGAAGGTGCACTTAGGTGGCCCTCTAAGATAAAAAGATGAAGCCCTTACCAGAGTGTCATCTACTATAACCACCCACTTCCCCGCTAGCTGACTTTATTACATCGGCAGTTGGTTGATTCTAAGTTCGGACGAAATCCCTAAGGTCGAAGCCATCATCGTCAAAATCAAAATCAACCCCGAGCTCATCAGCATATGCCTCCGCCGCGATGATAGAAAAACCCGAAATGGGAATCACCAAATCACGCTTCACAGGTGATCGCTCAAAAATACAACATGTCCGTTGAACGGAACGGGGGCACAAGAGAGAATGATTTAACTCCTCCTTTATCGACCACCACCATCTCTCTAGGGAGAATGTCCCGATCGTACTTGCCATCCACCATATGGAAAGGCTGGCTTTCAGACGCAAACAAGGGCTTCATCTTTTCCCTCTGTTTTGTTTTAGTAAAAAAGCTGGGGAAAGTGGTAGTGAAACAATTACCATTTTAGTTTTATTTTTGTAAAAACTTCCAGTTGATGGGATGGTAGTTTAGTAATTTACTCTTTTTATCCCTCTTTGTCTCCCCTTTCCCCCATGTTTTAAGAAAAATTTTTGGAGTGCCCCACTTTTATTTTACCCCAAATTTCCTTTCCCTTTTCAAACACCCTCAATTTTAACATTCCTTCTATTTTTTCTTTTTCTTTTTTCCTTCTCCTTATTTTACCACCTTTCCAAACATATTGTTAAGAAAATAGGTGTGACTTTGTGAATGTACATGAAACACGGGATTTTAGATCTGAAACTCCTCTTTCGATGCCCGGTCGTGGGTTTCCGATGCTGTATGAGAGAACAGCTGACAAAGATAAACTCATTTCAGAAAAGAAAAAAAAAAGGGGGGGGGGGGGGGGGGGGGGGGGGACATAGCTAATTGGGAATTCACCCTGATCAAGAAAACAAATTGCAGTAATTCAAAGTATAACCTAGAAACACAGATTTCCAAGTAACAGGTACTATCATTAAAAAATGATCTTTTACAACATTGGAATCCTTGGCTGTATGAAACCGAATATTCTTTTCATATGTGTGGTTTACTGCTTCTGAGCTACTTGATTCCTGTTACAATGAAAAGGATCAACCCTCTCCATCAAGAAAAGGAAATCTCTATGTAGGGTTTTGGTGAAATCAAAACAAGTACATAGAATCCCCACTACAAGACCTCTAGAGATTTTGCAGTTAAATCAAAATACAAGCCAATCACGAAAGAAATAAAAAAAAAAGAAAAAAGAAATAAAAAACTAAGGATTAGAGAAAGAAAAATGGGAAACTATTCTATACCTAGATTTTTGGCTTTGCTTTGGCATTGTCGATGGCTCTGGATTTGGAAAGTGATGCTATCTCTTTCCAATTGCCGGTTGGGGTTTTTGCAAATATCTCTCTACATCTCTCTCTCTCTCTCTTTTTGTTTGGGCTTCATATTTGGTATCTCTATTTTTCACTTCTATTTGTCTATTTCTCTAAGCCGGATAGATGTTAGAAAAAAAAATTAGAGCGTTTGGTAGATAACTTTATCCTCTTTCTATTTTAGAAGCGTAGAGGCAAATCCTCTAAAATTGAAATGCCCACTTTCTGGGCATGTGAAAAATAGAGGCATAGGCTCTAAAAAACGTAGAGGCAAATCCTCTAAAATTAAAATGTCAGCTTTTTTTTATAGCTCTATTTTAAATAGTCTGTCAAAAAAAAGAGTAGAGATGCCAAACATGGTTAGTACGAGGGCAAGAGAGAGAGAAACCCATGGGAGATCCCTGAATCCGACAACCCGGTCCAGAAGAAAATTGTGGAGTGAAGCCCCAATCCGTCTTCAACAACCGCAAGAGCAGCGACTTCTGTGCGTAAACTTTTATTTTTTAGGTGAAGGTGGGCCAGGGGTGGACCCAAGTTATACCCACCTGGTTTGATGATCCAAAACGTCCCATATGCAGCATGTGCAACCCACAACACATTATAATAAAAATGCTGGTTCTCACCCCACCCACAATCCAGATTACCCTAACAAAAAAGCCCAGGTCTCCAAAAACCCTCTCCAATCACCCATGAAGTTTGTAATCTTATCATTGTTTTGTCCAGCTAATACTACAAATTTTTTCTTCTTTTAATTTTTGCTAATGTTAATGGAGTTTGTTTTATGATTGATTTTTTTTTCTTGAACCGCAACATGATGTTTATGATTATATTGACAGTTTTCATTTATAAATACAGGTGGTTTCATTTAGATTCATAAGATATTGAAACTCTTAGGAGCTTAATTTTGTATGATAATGATTTTGTACTTCTTTGGAATTCTCTGGAGTTTCTTTAACATTGTTGTAGTACGGTTGCAAATTTGAAAAAAAAATTCACTAATTTCATGTTTCTTAAGGAATTAGATGTTGTAGTTAAAAAGTTTATATAGGAATTGAGTGTTAGTAATAGGATGTGAATTCCTTTATATTTAATTTATTAAAAAAATAAATAAAGAATCATGCATTTAAACCATGAAATAATTGGAGATTATGAGTATTTTTTTATTTTTTTTGGTAAAAGAGAGATTATGGGTAGTTGGCGTTGATTTTGACTTTTTTAACCGGCCATTGTCCGCCCCACTCAAAAGAAATTTCTGGGTCCGCCATTGAAGGTGGGAGAGTGTGAGAGCTAGCATACAGAAGTAGCCAAGTATTAAATACCTTTCAAATTAACTAGCTATAGAGGGCCCACGCACAACATGGGCCATGAGAGAAATTTATATTTCTTTAAATAGAAGCATTATGTGAAGTATTTAAATAAAATAGTACAAAAAAGTTTTGCGTGAATGAGCACAAACAAATATAAATAAACATAAATGGAAAAATGTTCCACAAACCTTGTGCATGAGAACCCAAACCTATGGCTGTAACTTTTGGATTTCAGATGTGGGCCCGACCTCTATAACTATCGGGATATGCAATTCTCATGCGTGCGGTTCACAACATACCATTTTCTTGCATGAATGTTACACACATAACATTTGTACACCTATTAATTTTTAAAAATAATGCACATGTGTAATGGTTACGCATGATCATGTTTGTTTGCTCATTTATTTAAAATGAGATGTGAAAAGTGGTGCGTAAATGAGGCTATTTTTTTATGAAAATTAACGCATCCAAAAATGTGTGAAAGCATTATGCACCACTTGGTTTGAAGAGGTACCAGAATAGGCTTTGGCCTAGATAGGTCGTGGTTTTTAACCCCTCACCAACTTTTAAGGTGCGTTTGTAATTCAGATTACAAACTATTTTTACATCTTTCTTAGATCAATTGTAAATCTGTAAAGATGGAATCACCATGCTATATAATGAAATAAAAAACACAAGGGTCAAGCACCTTTGAAGAAGCTTGAACACCTTTTCTCTCTAACTAACTTATGGATTTTATATTCTTCCTATTACATAATACCAGGCTAGCTCATCGGAAATCTCAATTGATCTTGATTGAGATAATGAGATTTTGTTGCATCTTGCTAATATGCCTGGTCAACCATCGTGTGGCCTCTTGTTTGGCCATCTGACGTGTGGTCTTCCTTATCACGGTATTCTCTAAGACCAACTGATGTAGTTGAAGCGTTGCCTAGGCTTGCAAATACAACTTGGATACAACCATAACACCAAAATCTCAAAAGAAAGAAAGAAATCACAAGTGATAGCTAGAAGAATCACCTTAACGGTGTCTATTTGCACCCCAAAACAAGACTTCCAATAAGAATCCAAGAGATCTTAAAAGTGAAAGAGGCAGTGCCCCCTTTAGATTGCTTAAATAATACTCTTCGAACCAGGAAATTTAATTCTATAATTTGAACTTTAAACTCTACCTAATTTAAAATTCAAAAATTATCAAAATGGGGTGTTGGATTTCCTGGGTTGGGCCAAGTTGAGTATAGATTTTAGAACAACAGGTAGTGACTTGTATTATGACCTGCAATTTGCTAGAATTGGAGCAAAGCCCTTCTAACCTTTTTTCCTTTTTTTTTTTGCCAAACCAATCCCAAGCATGGGATTTTGTTTGGGACTATTTGGGCTCATTCAATAATCAAACTTATTAACACATAGTCCAAGCCTTACGAGCCCCCTTAGAGTTCCTAGATTGATTAAAAAAACTCTTCGGCAAAAAAAAGATTACATGACCTTCATCACCAATCTTGGGGCATAAGGTTCCAACACATTATGTGGGGCAAGCAAACTTCTCATTGATTGCATCCAAGACAAGCGTCTGCTACCAATACCATTATAGGTGATCTATCCGTTCTTTTAGATTACATTATAACATTAATCATTTATTTCTCCGTTCTCTCGGTTCTACAAAAGACATTAAAACCTCCATAGTAGCTTTCTGAAAATTCAAGAAGAAAAGTCCACATTGAGCAAAACTACTGTTAAACATACAAATGGAAACTAAGATAGACAGTGGAACAGAAGATAAAAAGTTGTACGGACCTTGATTCAGCGAGAGAAATCCATTCATAGATTGGCGGATCATCTTCCTCTGCAATTACATCCTCCCGATCATCTTCCCCTGTAATTACAAGCATCTTCGCATACAACATCCAATACCTCTTGCTAGTCACTTTGCCTATTGAAAAACTTTGCAATGCAAACTCATTCATTCATTCATCATCGCCGTCGTCATCATCAACATGAGTTGCAAATCCATTTTAAAATAACGGTTTCGGTTTTGATTTGGAACCTATTTTATTGGTTTCAGACCGGTTCCGATAGGAAAGCCGGATCTAATTCTGAAAATCAGGTACACCTAGAGGGCTAGAATCTAATTCTAAAATCGATTCTGATTTCTTTTCATTTGTTTTATTTTTCTTAAATTAAGCTTATCATTCAGCTTATTACACTGTATCAAGTATATTACCTCTGGTATTATATATAAAAATATTAAAAAACAAGTTGATTTTGGGGTATAGTTTGCAATATTGAAAACACATGTTGGGTCTCGGGTCCATAGGTCTGAACTTATATGGGCCTAAAATCAGACTTGTTTGTCAATCGGAACCTAAATTAGGTTCTAGACTAGAGCCTAAATCGAAAAATAAAATAGGTTCCAGACACAGTATTTTGTAGGTCGAAACTTTTGGGCAATCAAAGAATTGGATACCCATTTGCAACCCTAACCTTTTATTCTGAAGAGACGAGAGGAAAGTTAGTTATCTTGAAAGAGATAAATTCGAATTTTGAGATGTGCTTTTTTTTCCTAATATGGATCACTATTACTCCGTCACATAGAATTTTATAGCACTATTGACCTCACACATTTCAACTTTACTTTTTTATAAGAGTTCATCCAGACCATTCAAATTTGGGCCGCACATAAAAAAAAGTGTTGTAGATGGGACTTCCGTTGTGGTTTATGCGTATAGATAGGTCTGTTATCCATTCTACTCGGTACATCCATACCATCAGGACTGCATGAACTAAATTCTACCATTGGATTTCTTTAGTATGGTACATAAACATGCATTTTACTTTATTTATTGAGTCTTCAATTTTTGAGTTTGATCGCATTGAATGACTTGAGTTTACTTACACTAATGATGTTTTTTGAGGTTTTTTTGGGTAAATTTGTTTTTGAGTTTGATGTTTAAAAGTTTCTAAGATCATCAAGTGTTCATTTGATTTGATCCATTGGTGAGATCAAGTGTTTTTTAGTCAAGGTTACATATTTTGAGACTAATCCATGGGGCTTAGCCATTTGAAAGATTGTAAATTAATTTGTAATTTATGTGATTATATGTTGGATTATGTGATGTATTTTCAATCATTAATTATATTTGTGTACAACTTGAGGCTAATATATGTGTTGGATTATTAATTGGAGAATGAAATACTGATCATTTTCTTGTGTTAGTATTTTTAAATGATGCTGAGTAGATATTCATGAGTGGGTGACAAGTTAATTATGGACATTGCATCATCATCCATCAAATCAGATCGCAGATCGTGGTCAATACAATCATCAATCAGATCACAGATATGGACATTGCATTATCACCTATTAGATCAGATCACATATCATGAATATTGCATTATCATCTATTGGACCAGAACACATAATGTAGATATGAATAAAAGAAAGTACGAGACAACTAATTGAGGTACTTCTTTCATCAACAAATGTCAATTGACACTGGTAAAATTAAGGTAAATGAGGTACAAATTGTGGTGAATAAACCCATACAAATTGTGGTGAATAACCCCCCCCCCCCCCCCCCCCCCCCCTAATAATAATAATAATAATAATAAAAGAGTACGAGGCAAGTAATTGAAGTACTTCTTTCATCAACAAATGTCAATATACACAGCTAAAATTAAAGTCAATGAAGTACAACACTGAGATTGAAACTAAGGACCTATTTCTTTTCTAGAAATCAAGGAATCTTTGTCTATGGAATTCTCAGAATCCAGACATAGTGGGAGTTCCGGATGCTCTCTTGGAGTTGAGCATCCAGGAATTCCACCAAAATGTAAAGATGGTGTAATTCCTGATTTCTCAAAGGTCATTTGAGACATTTGATGTGGTTGAAATTTTAAAATGCTTGACAAGAAACATGGGATTTGAAAATGCTAGGGGAAATGATGTCCCCTAATATCCCAAAAACTCCAACATCTAGAATTCTGTTAGGAATTTTAGTAAAGAAACAAACCTCGAGGGAGATGCGTTTACCGACAAAGGGATGGTCCTAACCGTAGCCTACTCTTAATGTCGGATTGGACCTGAATCCAGGCCAGGAGTTGGACTAATTAATTGTAAATGGGCTTAGGCCTGTCGGACCGGTCCCCAAGCTCGAGCTTGGACTTTTTAATTGTATTGTAAATGGACTTGTGCGCCAATCCGGCATGTTGACAGCCTTGCCCATACACTAGTCCTTGTATAGGCAGTGCTCATTCATTGAATAGGCCGGCCTTCGCTATCTGACCATCTCCTTGTTTTGTGGTGGTCCATTATAGCCCAACAGAGATAGTGCTCTAACGGTGATTATGTAGTAGGGACTAATAGAAAATTATATACATGCATACATGGTGTTGATGATGTGTGATAGACTTGATGGTGCGATTGGTGCAATGAACTCACTTGAGACCATTGCCCAATGTGGGGCAGGTAGATGGAAAGATCTCAACCAGACCTAATGACCTATGCGTGTGTGAAATATCAACTCCATTGGATCATCCTTGATCTACATCCTTCATATTTCATTTTTTTAATTTACGGTAAGAAAACTTGATTCATAAAGGACACTAACAGAAACATTAGACAAAAACAAAACAAAAAAAACACGACACTGGGGTTGGAGGCAAAAAACTCCAAACCCAATCCAGAGTACAGCCATCCATGGTCGAGCCAAGACCCTCCATGGTTAACCAAGAAGGGCCTAATTGTGGGTAAATAGGGTTCATAGGCCTGCCAGTGGAATAAGGCCCGAGTAGCTCCGGTTCAACTAAATATTAGGATCTTCTTCTTATGCAATGATTAATTAAAAATGTATCTCACTTCAATTAAAGGGATAACAAGCGATAACTGGGCCATAACTTTTTATAAGAGGTGTGAGATCTTAATGGTTTGAATCAATCATATACAGGCACCACATGGGTCACCAGAAGTGGCTGGATCAAAAGTCTCATGATATCATGGGTTTTATCGATTTCTATATCATATATACATATATATATATATATATTTTTGCAACTAGCTAATGAATTCATTTTTTTTATAAAATACGAAAAATGACATTTTGTAAAAAATAAATACGAATCTGACCACCATTTCTCACGTTCTATCATTTGAATTTTTTTTTCCCCTAAGATGCAGAATAAAAGCTATGATGTCATGAGATACTTCCATTATATTATGAGATTTATCAATTTCTGTAACATACATTGTTCTCATGATATCATGGGATCCGGGAAAAATAGTTATAAAAAAGAAATGTTGACTTTGCATGTATATATGAACTTTGAAATGAAAATAACTTTACATATATATATATATATACGCGCGCGCATACACAACACACTGTAACAATAATGTGTTTAGTGAAAGAAAAAAAAACTCCATATAATAACGGTGTTTCTTTGTGGTGTTTTTTTCTGTCTTAAAACCCATTCCTACAGTGATCTGATTGTGCTCATCTTTTGGGACATTTCTAAAATCATATTGAGGGCTTTCAATCCCTCTCCTACATCTAACCAACAGAGAACTACTTTTAATAATACAAAGAACCTGACTGACTAAAATCTTTCAATCTCAGAGAGAGAGAGAGAGAGAGAGAGAGAGAGTCATTATACCATATTATTTTGTTAGTCATTACCATATTATTGTGTAAACGATTTGAGTGGGGTCATGGTCCACACCATATTTACTGTATGGGTGGTTTTCTTCCTCCATTCCTTGCCAGCCATACGTCCATCTCACACACTGTTAAGTAGCTATCAATTTTCCATGACCATATTTATAGCATGGGTGGTTTTCTTCTACCATTCCTTCCCGGCCATACGTCCATCTTAAACACTGTTAAGTAGCCATTAATTTTTCATGTGGTCCATCTATGATTGATCAAGTCACTTATCACTCCTTTATGTTAAACATTACTGTATCTGGTTGGCTGCAACTATTACTTGATAAATGTGCATGATGATTGCTTACAGGCACTACCTATGGCCATCAGCTACATCAAAGCACACTTAATTAGGCCAATCAATATTGGTAACTAATATATTCATAACTGGAAGAACCCAATGACCTTATCATCTTCTTTGTTATCTACGGTGCTGGTATCAAATGTCGACCTTGTGCAGTTGTACCTCCTTCTAGTGGATTGATTGGAGCCATTGGCAGAAAATTGCTTCTCCATTTGATATGTAGCGACCCAATTCTGACTTTAAGGGTCTGTTCATTTACAGTGGATTACATAGAAATTGAACACATGAGAATTCATGGTCAAAAGAGCTCACCGAAGGATTAAAAAGGTGAAGCATGAATGATATGAACTAAGGGGAGAATGATATGAAAACAGCGATGGTGGACGGGACTTACTTTGCTAGGATTTACTCATCGATTGGGTTATCTTGGCCTGGATTTGAAAGGGTCAGAAAGGTCCTTGCCTGGAAGGTTAGGCCTGGAATTTGAACTGATCAGAAGAGGTCCAATACTCCTGGGCTAGGGCCGGGCCCACTGGTTGTGCTATGATTTACTGCAAGAGATAGTTATGGCACACTCATCTTGTGGACCATTTTGTGCCAAGCCTGCCATGAGAAATGTGGTCTCTAGCATTATCTAACAACTACATGACTTTACCATTGGCATTTAAGAGAATTAAACTACAGACAGGAAACTATTTAAAATAAGGATAAAGGATGGTATACTTTAATGTGATTTCAATTTTTTTTAAAGGAAAAATTAAGTCTATTCAGAAAACTAAACGGGGAATAAAAGATTATATAAAATGGATAAAAAAAAAAACTTTTTTGGAAGGTAATATTTATTTTTAATAGTTTTTTATAAAGGTAATATTGATTTCCTAATACGACTATGTTTCCAGAGATAACTCATGCAATTAAGAAGTCTTATACAAGGAGAAGAAGAAAGAGAAATGATCCGAAAACAAGTACCACATGGAAGTCTTTCACGTGGATAGTTTTGGAAGTATTTCATGTGGATAGTTTTGGTTCACCCATGTGTAAAGCTTCATTTCATCCAAACCATTTAAATCAAACGGCCCCCATTGATTAGGTACCACCCACAATCTATTCCAATCGAAGTGATATATCATGTCATCAAATTGATCAGTGCGTGAGACTCCTATTTTTTTAGACATTTTTCAAGTGTGTTTGGATATATTACTTGAATTGGAGTGAAATTTAAATAATTGCATATTCAAAGAAAAGCCTTGGCAACAGAGGTGGGCTCCATGTCATTTAATGAAAGCCATTCAGGTGGGAGTTTCTCATTTAGTCGTTAGCATAGAACTATTTCTTAAGAAAAAGTTAATAAAAATGCAAATAATAGCAATAAGAGATAAACTTAAAATTATGATAGAATAGACAATAATATTTGTACATGAGCTATTAATTGTACGTATGCCTCTAGCCATTCGTAATCTCATATCCTCTCGGCATTGCCCGTTTGGCAATTCACTTATAAAATGAATTCAAAGTAAATGGTTACTTTCAAGAAACAAGAGAAGAACGAGGGCTCCTATCAAAGTACAAATGTTAAAATATCATCTCTTTAAAAAATAAATAAATCAAGAAGTCAATCTCTCATGTCTCATCCCACTAAAAGATGAAAAAAACCATTTGTTTAATCCAAATGGTCAAAAAATTCATCCACATGCTACAAAATGAAAAAAAGTCAAGAATGTGAATTTTTAGATTTTATCCTTTTTGACAAGACCCCTCTTCTTTTTTTATTTTTTAAAAGTGACCATGTACTTTGAATTAACTTTACAAGTGAATTGTCAAACGGATGCAAGTGCCTCTTTCTTTGGGTGACTATCGAGTGTAAATGCCTTGCACAACAGCGCATGCGAATGAAGGGTTGTAACTAGTTGGGTCAGAACCGGAACCATGACCTTATCCCGATTGGAATCCATTTTTATATGATGGATCCATCTCAGACTTTAGATTTGTTGTGGGTCCTAAGGTTTTTGGATTTGATATCAACTTGATAAAGGTCACAAAAGTATTTATGGGAAATTGTAATACTGAAAATTCATAGACATGATGTGATGGCTTGTTCTCTTAACATTCAAAAATTCCATGTATTTTTGCTAGAGGCATGTTTCTTTCACTTTAGGCAATTTATGTTTGAAGAATTTGTGAATTCTCTAAAAGGTGGAGGATTTGCAAGTTCCAGTAAGTTGAAATTCCGAGCGTTCCAAAAGGTTATTTGAAACTTTTCGTGTGGATAGGATTTGAAAAAACATGACATTTTCAAATGCTAAGGGGACAAATCATCACATCATGTTTTATAAATTCCCAACATAATAAGTTCCCTTCAGAACCTCTGTGAAACAAATATGCGACTCAGTATAGAAGTGGGGATCCTGAAGGAATAATGTAAATTAAGCTTCATAACTCACAACAACAATGTGATTCAAACTAGAAAACTATTAAAACATATCTATTGCAATTGTTGACATTGGTTTTTTTATGTAAATCCTTTATTAGGAACTCATAAAAATCTTAATCAGAATATAATTCACGTACTCAGATACCCATTGACAGACATCCTTAGATCTATGGACTACCTTGAGGTACAGGGATGGATCTTTTTATTTTGATGGACTGCAGTCCAAATTTATTGTCCATGCCACCCAATTACCTATATTGAAGGTGATTCCCATCGTTTGTGGATTTAAGAGGTCCCTGCTCATCTGACAATTCAATCAATCCCTGCATCGCTCGTATTTACACCACCTTATTTTCACCTCAGTAGTCAAGCACATATGCTTGCCAAACTCTTTTTGTGATCCCTATCCTTTTTTTTTTCCGCCTTTGTTGGGTCGGTGTTGTTGCTGATGGTACTTCCTCTGTGCTTTTAATTTATGCTTTGCTAGGAAAAAAAAAAGTCATTTTCACCTAAGCCCATGAAGTTCTCTCTAATCTACGACTAACATTAACATTTTTACATTTTTCTCATGAATCAGGATCCTCTGCAGGAAGCCCATCAGCACTCTTAGATATAGGAAAACTTTATAGGGATTTAACCATTTGCAAAAAATTCAGGTTCAGCTGTCAGATCCCAAAGGTATGAAGTGTATAACAAAGTTTAATCAAATTGATGTGGGGCAATCGTAACCGAAATCCATTGGGCTTTTGATTTGGGTGGCTGGGACTTGTGTGCATGCCAAAAGGATGGATAGTCATCCTCTACCACACTGTCACATCTTCATTACTCTCCTCAGACCCTCCTTAATATTAAAAGTCCTTTATTTGTTTTGGTTTCTGTCCCAACCTCTATAAATAAATTCATTTCCCTCCTAAGAAGCCCCGAGTCCACTAGTTTCTATAGCCTCTATAGCGTCTACATGTATAGTTGAATGTTGTTTCCTATATTTTCATTACTTCAATATCCATTTGCTTTTGTTCATGGGCTCTTCTTTCCTACTATTCTCCTGAGTAGTTCCTATCTTCAAAATTCTAGGCATTTCAGAGGATTTCTTTCTCTCTTACCCATTTACCCATTTCACCTTCTCTTGGAAGTCCAAAATGCAATAGAGATGAGAGCATCGAAGTCTCTTCTGTTTTGTTTTGTTTGGTTTGTTTTTTACTTTTTCTTCGGTGTTTCTGCTTTTCTTTTACATTTGACTTCTCGTGTTGATCATTTACATTTGGACAGATTTCATGCGTCACAATCATCTGTCGGACTCAAGAACAAGAAGGGGTGGGAATAAGTTCCCCATAAGTTCCATTGTATGTTACTTTTTCTTTGGTGTTTCTGTTTTTTTTTTTAACATTTGACTTCTCGAGTTGATCATTTACATTTTGACAGATTTCATGCGTCACAATCATCTGTAGGACTCAAGAACAAGAAGGGGCGGGAATAAGTTCCCCATAAGTTCCATTGTATGTAATCTCCAACCAAATTAAGATGCTGCCTTTTTTTCTTTTTCTTGTTAGAACTAGCTAGTAATGTTTCTAAGTCAATCGGTATTTTGCAGATAAGTAGATGGGTGGGAAATCAGATGTTTATTGTGTGATTTACAGGAGAAAGACGTTGTGGTGAGTGCAGACTCGTTGGGAATGGGGAAGAAGACGGGCTGGTTTGGCAGATTCTTGAGATTCTTCTCCAAATTAGGCTCCGAAAAGAAGGTCCCTGCTTGCAAACTGAGATATTCTTCTTCACTTGGTTTTAGATTCTCGATTCGTTATTTGGCTTGTTTGTTTAAAAGAATGACGTGACATCTTGTACCTGATCCTTCTAAATACTCTCTTTTTGACGTAAGAATTTACAATATCAAACCACCTTAAAATGGAATTTTGGCATTATAAATTTTCAGAACTCCAGCAATATTCTAAATACTAGAGGGTAGTTGAACATTTGGAATTTATAGAATTCTCTCAAACAAAAATCTTACAATTCTTTTGAAGAAACATGCCCTTTATTAAGTCTCTTCCTTCCATGTTTTTTCCCTTTTAAACTCTCTTTTTCATGTGTCACGACCCGGGCTCGAGATTAGAGTTACCAAGGCCAAACCTCGAGTCGCGACGTCATACTTACTCCCGTAAACCTCGTATCACCTAAGTGAATATGGAATTCACAAAGGATCTTACATACATATCTGTCAAATATACATTTTTGTGGAAATTACATACATATACATTTACGACTAATTTAAAACGTATAAGTCCTTTACATTCTAGTAAAGTCTATTTACACATTTAATTTTCTAATTAAGTTCAAGTTAACCTGCATATTCAAATACAATGCAGGTGACTACTATTTATATCCAAAATGATTCTATACTCAAAATATTTTCAAAATATGTTAATGTGATTGCCCTCCGATTTACGTCCCCTCGTTTAATCCTCCTGGAGGAATCTAATTGGTCTCCTCCGTTGGCGGCGTGGCCTCTGTATCAACGAGACGAGCAACTTGACTTATAATGTCATCAATAACACTGTGAACACGACGGTTCAACAATGTATACACAATTCTATGATAACAATTTACTTAGCAATTCTAAACAATTCAAATCAGTCTAAACATCTCAAAGCAATAACAATTACATTCATTTAGTTCTTCCCTGAAGGAAGCATTCAAATTATTTATGTAGTTCTCCTCTAAAGGAAGCAGTCAAATGTCATGTAGTTATTCCCTGAAGGAAGCAGTTAAATGTCATGTAATTCTCCCCTGAAGGAAGCAGTCAAATGTCATGTAGTTCTCCCTTGAAGGAAGCAGGCAAATGTGTGGGATTTACCAGCGTCTTGATCAGAGATTACGGGCATCACCACGGAACTCCGGAATGCTCCAACTCATCTACTGCAATAGGATTAATCATCATTCCTTCGTTTCATTTCATTCATTCCTTTCGTTTCGTTAGTTCAATGCACTATGAAATTGCAGCTCAACAAGGAACATAATAAACACGAATACAGAAGAATAAGTCAATGTAAACTATAAAACAATTAAATAATAAATTTTCATTTCATTTCATTGCATTTCATTTCATTAACTCAATACATTATTCAATGGTAGCTCAACAAGGAGCACAACAGTACTAGACATGAGAGGACATGCCAACTCAAGTCTGAAATCCTTAAACAAGTAAATTTTCCTAAAACAACATTCGGGTGAAACCTTCGTTATGCAATGTATGTGTTATTCTAGATGACATCACTTTGTAGTAAATTTTACATCCACATAACCTTAGCTAACACCCATGAAGGTTTAGGAAAATATCAGAAATCAATTCTGATACCTCTTTAGTTTCGGTCACCTCGTCGATTACCTAGCGGTTAACCGAAATACGGAATTCGGTTTACCGAACCACATTCGGTCAGCTTTCCAGAATTTCATAAATTACAGACCATTTCTCCCAATTCGGTCATCTGCTCGGTCACCTACTCGGCTGACCAAAATACGAATTTCGGTTAGCCGAATTACTCTCGGTCACCCTTCGGTCCGCTTTCCAGAAGCTCAACTTCTGATGGAAAACCCTGACAAGATTTTCGGTTGCCCTACGGTCAGCCCTCGGCTAGCCGATCTCACACTTTCGGTTAACCGAACTATGTTGGTCAGGTCAAGGTCAGGTTTCCAGAAGCTCAACTTTTGATGGAAAAATCTTGACAAGATTTTCAGTTACCTTGCGGTCAACCCTCGGCTAGCCGAACTCACAATTTCGACTAGCCGAACTATGTCGATTAGCTCACGGTCAGGAGTTGGTCAGTTTGTCGGCTGACCGAACTACGCCCAGAAGTTCAGAAATTTCTTAACCGAATTTTCTGAAATTGAACTCCTTGAGTTCTAATAAGTCTATTAACATATGAAATCAATAGAATTGAGTACACTTGCCTTGTTTGGAGATTAATTAGCAAGAATCTCCCTGTCTAGCTTGAATCCAAGATGAAATCATCAAGCCAAACCCTCTTTTGAACCTAAAAAACTAATCAATCCATTCAAGAAAATCCTAATGAGTTTCTTATGTAAGAAGCCATTTCAAATCACCAAAGAGGACTCAGAAATTCTAGAAACAACATAATTCACTTACTTGTAGCCTCTTTGGAGGAAATCTTGAGATCTTCTCAAGCTTAAACTCCAAGAAAGTAAGAAAGAAGATGGAGAAGATTGAGAAGATGAAGTTCCTCTTCACAATCACTTGTCAATTCTCCAAATCACACACACACCTTGATGGAAAACCAAGAGGAACGGAAGAAAAAGGAAGAAGAGAAAGGGCTGGCTGCTGGGAGATGAGAGAATAAACTCAAAAGAGTTCATCCTCATCTTATAAGCCCCCTTTTTGCATTTAACCCCCTCTTAATTCCATTAATTACACATTGAATCAAATGAAGGGTAATTTGATCCAATTTACGTTGAATGGAATTGCTACTATTACGGACACTAACATACTCCTCGAGATACACGCGTGGGTATCAATAGTTTCCGTATTCGACGAAATACGCATAAATTCGTATTTACAAAAAAGTCCTTACATTACTTGATTTAGCCTAAAATCATTTCAATTCATTCATAACATTCACTACTCTTTTCATTAAGCTCAAATTGACCATTTGAGCCAAATTCTAAATCATTTTAGCCATTAATCAACATTAATTCAATAAAACATGTTGAATTAGCATTAATCCCGATTAATTAGAGTTAATCATAATTAACCCGGGACAAGGTGTTACATCATGTCAGAGCTTAACGGGCTAATATTTGCCTTTTGCCCATGGGATATAAAAATAGGTTTTTATGTAGGTGTGAAAATGTTAAACGCATTATCATGTCGGTGAAAGTCAACATTTTCATACGAAGTCTTAGGCATAATTGATTTTTTTATTATTATTATTTGACATTTTTTAAAATTTTCAAAAGCTACAAATATTTTAGATAAGAAATCTTGAAGTCTGTTATGGATACAAGAATATTGAATTGTCCAAATAATTAATTAGGGGCCTATAAAAGTGTGAAAAATCAGGGGCCATTTGGAAACTCTAATTTAATAAATAATAGCTAATTAGATTAAGATCTAAAATGAAAGCTCTAACTTTTGAGGTCTAATTCACAATTAGTGTGTTTGATAAAATTATTAGAAACTTATTTATTTCATGAGATAACTAGGCCCACCTTTAGAAATTTGGTAATTGGGTCCCACATTTTAAAAATTACGATGTTGAATTCATCAATTCTGTCATTTTAAAAAAATCACTAGTTTATTTTCATCCAAAATACATAAATTCTACATTATCCACGTTTATCTATTTTACCTAAAAGGGCTCTAAAAAAATAAGCAGCTCCCTATGCTTATTTTTTTTTAGGTAAAAACTCTAATTTGTAAATAAGCTTTAAACTTAGAAAATTAATTAAAGTTTATTTACCTAATGCTCTAATATGTAAATAAGCTCTAAATAAAAAATATTAGAGCTTAGTTTTAGAGTTACTAAAGGGGGCCTTAGTTAGACCAATAAAGAAAATAATGAGCGCGGATTATGCTGTCATTGCAACTGTACGTATTTGCTTTTTTTCTGTATTTATATGTGTAACTAGTGCTATATCCTCAAGTGGATATAAATGATTTACTCGTTTTACACGTCATTTTCACACCTCTTTCATACTATGTTGAAAACACATCAGATGTTATAGCATGTGTAAAACTGTAAACAAATTTCCACTCCAACGAATGTACCATTTGCAGAAAGGGAGAAAAGAGAAACAACAGCTAGAGACATTCGAGAGAGTGTATTCGCAACCAATCCAGAAAGCGGCCTCCACCAGCAAGAACACAGACCATGTAATTGAACACTGGAGCTTCCGGACCCAGTACCACAGAGAAAGGGCGGCCACCTGCATTCAGACATATTACAGAGGATACCTGGTTAGTAAGAAAATGAGATGAATTAACATCATTAGGAAGTCTCGGTACGTAGTTTCTTTTGCTTGAATCATTTGTAAAACCAATCTCTCCACCATCACCATGCATGCATCTTCTTTCCAGGCCCGTAAAGCCCTGCGCGCTCTGAGAGCAGTTGTGAAGCTTCAGGCGCTTGTACGAGGGCATTACGTGAGGAAACAGGGCCTGGAGACCATGCGCTGCATGGAATCTCTCGTCCGCGTGCAGGATCGAGCAAGATCGCAGCGTCTAATACGGATGAGTCAATCCAAGAGAGAAGAAGGAGAAGAGATGAAAAGGCACATTGGAAGTGTGGATAACAACAACATAGGAAAGGAGAGATGGGATCTGGGGCGGAGGAGCATGGAAGAGCACTACGTCTTGAGAAAATCTCAGGAACACCAACATGATGCTGCATTTATCAGACTGGAGAGAGGTCATCATGCTCGTGCTGCTTCTATATACCACCAGCAGGTATACCATAGCAATTTTTTTTATCCACCACCAGCTAGGGTCATGGTTATCAGTACTTTTCACGAGCAGAGTCCTATGTATTTCTTTGGACCTAACATGGCAATTGGAAACATTCATCTGGCGTCCAGATCACCCTCCGATTCATGGGAAATTTGGTGATGCGCTGAGGTCCTTTTTTTTATTTTCTATTTTTTTTAATGTCCCATCTTTGGCGTGTTTGGATCAACGGTGAATTTAAGTACAGGGAGGTGAAACATCAAATCTAGAGATAAAAAAATATAAGGAGATTATGATGGTCTTTTAGTTTTTATTTCTTGATAGAAAATCTTTTTGACATTTTGTGTAAAAAACAATACATTTTGTTATTTAGTGAAAAAAGAAGGTTGCTATTTTACTTATTTTTTAAAAGATGGATGAAATTTTGAAATTGTATACTTTTGATATGACCCATTGTGTTTTTTTAACTGGATAATGAAGGCATTACCTTACATTGCTTCAATTCACCGTACATCCAAACACGCCCGAGGCAAATTTAAATAGAAATTGAGCTTACTGTCTACTCGATCACCTATAAAATATGTGAATAGGAATATTACAGAAGGTCCATTTGGATAATTTCTTTTATCAATTTCACGGGGGTCAACTCCTAGTGGGAAACCCATACAAGAGAGATCTAGAATTTCACACTCATCCATCAAACCAAAAGTTCATTGTTACTAAAACTGTTCCCTGTACAAATAATGTTGCAGCAGCAGCAGCAGCAGCAGTCGCAGTGGCCATCAGAGATACAAAAGGAACGGTTGGGATGCAACTGGCACGACCGATGGATGTATCAACCGAGGCAACATGGACTCATGGCACCACCACCAGAAAGTCCATACCATGACCTTCTATCCGAATCCGATTTGAGTTCGGAGATGTACGTGGGAGTGGGAAGACTATCGGGTCGCCGTCACTCTGCCGAGTACCCGAACAGGGCCCGCTACACCTTCCCGGATCGACCCGTGCGCCTTGCCCGACACTCAGCTGATTTTCCAGGGCAGCACGCAATGGATGGTGGGACCACAATGGACATGGTCCCTGGCTACATGGCCCCAACTCAATCGGCTAAGGCCAAGGTGGTCAGAGACCAAGGCTCTGGCTCAGTCAATTCTGGGGGAGGGACCCCAGTTTATCAGTTGCCAAAAGGCCCAAGCTCCAAATTAGTGAATCCTTTCCACCTACTACAATCAGATTGGCCCGCTGGTTCTAGCCCTGATTTGATCGGGGTCGTTGATCAGACCCCCCCTCGTGGCCTGCGTCGAAGGCGTATTGATTTTGGATGAAGATGATCATCAGATTACTTCTATGTATTGATCATTGTGTTCTTTCATCTTTCTTTCTTGAATAAATTACAATGTGCGTATTTGTCCGGAAAGGGAGCTTCCTATTTATGATTCCGGATAAATTGAGGGTAGGAGTTGGACATTGAGTTCTCTCATTCAAATTCTATAAATTATTAATCCATGAATGTACTTAAGCACTGATCCCCGTCGATGACATCTGTCCTTGAATTGATTACAGTGTTAAAATCTGCTTTTCTTGAGTAGATGTAATATAATTGTAATGGGCATTTTCGGCCTTGAGTGTTGATCCTCATGCTTTTGACTTAGGGTGTGTTTGTGCATCGAGAGGTTTCCACTCTCTGGGGATTTTTGTTTTATGGGCTCACATAAGAAATTGAAATAAATCAATTTGTTTTTTCCTTTCTTGTGAGGAAAATGTCTCCTACCAAACTATGGAAGTATGGTCTATAAGGGGAAATTTTTTTTCCCTCTCCATTACGGAATCCTCACGTTGTACTAACACACCCTGAAAGCAAGTTAATGTACTTGCTTTTCCACTGAACAATAAAGCCCTTGTTTCGTGCCGCTTGCGTTTTTCACTAGTAAAAGTGAATTGAGCTTTTCGTGATTCCGTAGAAAATCGGTTCCGATTTTTGGGGAGGAGGGATTGGAGTCAAACTTGATTTTCTGTGAAATGCAGAAAAGGTTATCCATGGATATTCCATAGCGCTAGACAAACATGTACTTTGGAAATATTGAGTTGAAGCAAAATCCAAGCTGCTGAAAATAAACAACTTTCCAGCGCATTAGATATTCCCAAATTGTTTTGGCCTCACCATAGAATTGTATGTTTTATGAAGACGTAACTAATGAAACATGAATGAGATTGTGCTATCACTTTCTTTTTTATCAATGGTTTATCATATTATGGAACCAACTCCTATTTTGGTAAAATTAGGGGTACCTTATATAAATTAGATTTCTATTTCTCGAAGCCTTGGAGGATCTAGAATCAATTGGCGTTAGCTTGAACAGTGGAAGGATAATAATAACTTCAACTAGCAAAAGGAACCTGAAATTTTGGTATGGGCCAAGCCTGAAATTTATGTCTGTAGATTAGACCCAAGGTGGCTGGGTATGAATAATAGACCCGTTGGCTTGGCTCAGTTGAATTGGAGCCGCTTAAATGTTGTGGTTTTGGCAAGCAGTTCAAGTGTTCAACCCTCAGTAATTTTAACAACTCAAATTGGCCTGCTCTTTAAGAATCATCCTGCAAATAAAATTGGACAAAAGTTTGAACAGACTATGAAATCTTTAGGATAAGTTTGTGCAGAGCTATTTTAACGGAGATGAAATTGTGTTTCCTCCTTCATCCACAAGTCTTTATTGATGTTTATTATGTACATCATACAAATTCAGAAAGTGTAACTTCTGATATCTCTACTGAAAAATTGAATATCATCATCATTGTCATCAAATTTTATACATTAATTAAAGGGATTTTTTTTTTCGGAAAAAAACTCCTTAGACTCTTACTAGATAAAAAAGGACCCCCAAAAAGCTTATGACCCAGAGTAGTCCCCTGGGCTGGTTCCGGTTTGTTTTCTTTTTTTTCCTTTTTCATGTTTTCCATGAGTAGCAATATCGTTGCCTGCTTCATAGTGATAAAAACCCAAACGCACCTCATTCTTCTTATTTCCTTCCTCTTCCTCATCTCCTCTTTTCCTCTCCATTGTCAGAGACGCCCCTTGTTGCTGTGATATCAAACTCCTCCAGGTCAACCATCATAGGAACTTTCCAACCTTTGCTTCCTACCAAACACTTGTGGGTTTTGTTGTCTACTTCTTCCTCTTTGTAACCCACGGGTGGACGGCCAAAGTGTGGCTTTCCTCGTTGATTCCTATCTCTTTATTGGAGTCCACTTTTCACTTTAGTAGAGTAATGGAAGAGAAAAACCCAAAAGAGGATTCTGAGATGGAAAATGTTACAAGATTCTTTTCTTTGACGAAACAGATAACAAATGAGAAAAGTGAATTCAAGTCGCTTAAATACTCTGTAAGTATCGATATCATTGCCAGTCTAGGACCAGCAGCTACATTGCTGTGTAGCGGAAAAGTGTAAAAAAATAGGTATAGTGTGGGCGGGAAGCCCAATCTAGTTACTAACGAAATTTTAGATCCGTTTTGGTCTAGTAAGAATCTAATGGTTTTTTTCCGAAAAAAAAAAAACCTTAATTAAATGATGCCTGTTCTTTTAAAATAGTATTTTTAGATCTTTTTTACTTCTATTCTATAAATCATTTAATTACGATGCCTTACTGAAGCACGGTTTGATTAGAAAGGACCACTAGCTGAACCAGGTTTGACTAAGCCTAAATCATTTGATGCTTAATCCAGTTTTTAGAACTTGTCTAAATCTGGCCCAATCAGCAGTTGGGTTCTAATGTTTCAGTCCAGACTTAGTATGGGTCTGGAGGTCAAGCCCAAATATGCCAGCTTTATGCTAAATAAATACGTAGGGATGCGATCGGCTTTGAAGGATATGTAGGCCAAGAGCAGCCATTTTAACTATCATGCCAGGAGATAAGGCCCAAATCCGGTCTAGGATTACAGCCCATATCCATCCCAACTATTGGCCAACCTTGGTTACACTCGGTCCGGGGCCTGGGCTAGCCCAACCTATGAGCACCCTAAACCATAGTTTTCGTTTTAAACCAGGTAGCGAGAGCTGAGTCCGAATCCTCTCACACTTTGCCCTAAAACATCGTGGCTATCACACACTTGTAGTGCTGCAGGTTTCTAAAACCCCATCACGAGACTCACATAATGATAATTTGGACTGTCCAACATGATCATCAAATTGTAATTTAATAGGATTGGGTCCGCCCTATAAAATCGACCACATGGTTGAGAATTTGGTGTGGCAGGCTATTGAAGTGGCATTAATCAAGTTTCAGTCATATGACCAATTGGACAATGGGATCCACTTCTAATTTAACTGATACACCATAACACGGTCCGGATTATCATTATGTGGGTCCCACTGTAGGGTCATTTGAGATCTATTACAAGGGAAGCGTGTAATAGTATTAGAAATAGAATCCCAAGTCAGAAAACTCCATTGTAGTATTATTGGTTCCAGAAAGGGGACCTATTACTATTTACAGTGATCCCTAATTTTTTTTCAAATCCAAATACAGCGTTCCAAAGTACTCCGTGCTGCCCACTGAGTCCAATAAAAAAAAAGAAAGAAAAAAAAAAAGCTGAAAGAGTTAAGAAGAAAGAAAGAAATATATATCTATCTACCTATTACTTGCAGTAGGGTTTTTCCTTCTCTTTTCTACTTTCTTGGGCACAGAGAGTTTCTGTTAACAGAAGGAGAAGAAGCGAGAGGAGAAGAAGAAGAAGAGAGGAATAGATATGGATCCAAGACTTACAGAAGTATCGCAGGTGTTTGAGCGATTTAAGGCCGCTTTCACAAGAAACGATATCGACACATGCACCAAACTCCTCTCTCAGCTGAAGGTTTAGTAGTAGCTACAAACTTTCAATCAGTCTACTAAACTAATCTCTCTCACAGCACAAATCCCTTCCCTTCTTCCCTGTTTGTTTTGTTGTTACATTAGATTTGATCGATTTATAAATAGATAGCCGTTTCGTTTGAATGTACAAAGATTTGGGGATTAGGGTTAGGGTTAGGGTTCGTTTGAATGTACAGATTTAGGGATTAGGGATTAGGGTTAGGGTTCGTATGATTGTATTGACAGATCTAAAGTGGGAAGAGTGAGTAATTCGTGCTAAATTTGATGGGGAATCGGAAAAAAAAAAAAAAAAAAAGAAGAAGAAAAAACCCTTCCTTTGTGTGGTGTATGGATGCAATTCTCTGTTTCTGTTTCTTGCATATTGGTAGATGTAGTAAATCGCATGTTGTTCAGTGGCGCGGTGCGCGTGTGTTGTGACTGCCAATGTTTTTATTTATTTTTTGATAACGCCCAAAGGGGACAATGTGAAGCTGCAGGCTCATAAAGTTAGGATTAAGAGTAGGAAAAAAGGATATCTGAATGTTTGGCACCCAAAAATTGCTTAATGCTATATTCGTCTGAGTCCCATCTATATGGGATTCTGACTTTTGAGTTTTATTTTTTTTTTTTGTTCAACAACCTTGTTTAAAGCCATCATCTTTGTCACGCCCCCAATCTGCTGTGTCTTTGCTTACCATTCCCCCCTTTTCTGAATAACCATTCTGTAAATGTTATTAATTTTTCCCTCTTTAGTTTTTGCACCTTACTCTTGGACAATGATCAGTTGTTAGCTTCATGATCGCGACTTTTTACAAGAACATTATAGCTTTCCCCTAATAAGATTTTTACAATCCTTGCAGAATGATTGTTCACTACATCTTTGTAATAAGCAAGCTATGTGTTTCCTGTTAGATGATTTTACAGTACTATGTGCTACTAGAACAAAAAAAGTTTTTTTATTTTTAAAGTGTGAAGTATTAACTGCCTGACCTTCATGTTAGACTTTATGAATGATAAATGTTTCCTTTTTTTTTTTTTTTTTTTTTTTTTTTTAATCTTTCCAACTTGTGTAATTTTTTCTCTCTGTCCATCCTTTCCATAAATCTCACTATTACTATCAATTATACTTTTCTGAATGTTGGTTGAAAAGAAGATTTGCTCCTGATATTGCCTTCTCATGTGAGCCAAAATGTTGCTTTGCAGGTCATGTTGACTGAGTTTCCAAGCCTTCCACCATTGTTTAAAGAATCTCCAAACGCTGTTCATGAACTGACATTAGCAAGTAATATTTGCATTCATTTCTCTTCTATCTTATGTTCCCTATATTTAATACATAGGCTTTTGTCAGCATAACATTGAAATTGTGGGATGATGCATACATTCCTTGTATTTACTGGAAGTTTCAAATTGAAAACCATTTGATCTTACAGTTGTTGTTATTATTATTTTTTTAATATCGGAGGGTGTCCCAGCCCTGTGGGCTGGACTAATCCCTTCGGCTCCCATGGGGGAGCCAGGTAAATCCCCTGTGGCCCTAGTGTAGTAGTGCAGTTTTTATTTTCTTATATGCATTTGATGGTTTTTTTTTTTTTTTTTTTTTTTTTTTTTAAATGTATAAAGAGAAACAAGCAGTTCATGAGCATAGGCTACAAGAATAAAGCACAAACCAAACAACACCATCTCTTGCAAGGGTCCTAAGTTTGTCCATCGAGTACTGGTAGAAAAGTGTATCAGCCAATATGGTGATGCAGGTCATGTGCCAAAGACATCCTTGAAGACTCATAAAACAAGGTCCAAGAAGACCGGGATACACCCAGTCTGCTAGGAGTGCCCATATCTTACTTGATTAACTAGTCACATTGGTCTTGTCACATGCCAAATATCGTATTTTAGGAAGTTTTTATCTTAAGAGAATCAAGTTGATTGTAATATCCTTAAGTTAGAAAGATGAATTAGTCAAAATCTCAATGACCCTTAACTAGAAATGGCCAATCTCTAATTGAGAGTTAGAGAATATTGATCACTCTAATTAGAAGAGGTAATCTCTAATTGAGATTGCCTACCACCATATTCAGAGGTTGTAATGCTCTTCAAAGTAAATAAATGAACATCTTCCTCTATTCCTATCCAGAGTTGGTGAAAAATCCTCTCTTAGTCTTAGCCCTTTGTGAAGACTCCTAGGAATCTCCAACGTGTGAAGACTCCACTGGCATGGCTCCAAGATGCGTGTGAAGACTCACATCGATTCACCCTCCATTATATGGTCTGCAAAACTATTATTTCAACTGATTTCTAGATTTTTATATGGAATGAGGCCCATGATGCTTTCCACTCCTCGTGGAGGTATAATGATAAACTATTGGTTAAAAGAGGTGTAATGGCAGATCAAGAAACTCAACTAAAAGGAATTGGATGGAGAACTTGTGTGTTATAAACGGTGATCCTTGTAGTATCCTAGTTTGATTAGTTAGTAACTTGCCCTTTTGGGAAAAAGAGGAAGGCAGATTGTCTAATTTCACTCAACTATACTCCACTTGTTATTAAAGAAGAATATTCCCGCTAAATAGAAATGAAGAACTATCAACTCGTGCTATTTACAAATTTCCTCAACAAAAATCAAAAGACCAATGGTAGGGGAGGCACTGTTCGAACCACAGTGACCCAAGGGGCCATAAAATATCTTGAAGTTTTTATTTATCAGTAGAAATTACTTCAGAACTTGATTACAGAAACATTTCTTTTCTCAGTGGCACTTTCTTTTTTCTTTTTTCTTTGTTCCCTACATGAGAGGCACGCGCACATTTATGAGGTAAAACTGTAAAAGTAGAATAGTGCCAATTGCATTCTAATACAATCCTGTTTTTTGGCTAACCATTGTCGTCATCGCCATCATCATCATCAAAGCCTTATCCCAAGTATGCTGGAGTAGGTTGCATGAATTTTGTTTCTCCATTCTTTTCTTAGAATTCATGTTGGGTTGTCAAAACATTGGCTATCAGTTTACCCAATGCAGCCCTCCGTTATCTGGGCTTGGGACTGGCAATAAAAAATGGCGAGGTTGAATGCTAGCCATTGTACTAAGTATACAATAGGGAAACGCTATACTAAAAGAGTTAGCAGCCGACTTCATCTGTGTTAAGACTTAAGAGGCCTATTATCCATACCTCCTCTTTAGGTTGGCAGAAAAAATTAAAATTCCCAATCTACTAGGTATTGTGCATGCCTTGCCATAAGGAATCTATTCCATAACCCTAACCCTTTGAAATGTCAACACATGCTTCTCGCTGCCCTCTATAGAGAATAAACACGCATCAAGTTAGGACTAAGACAAGCATAAAGGTGCTTTTTATGGTTGGGTTCTGCTTTTTAAGACTTTCAATTTCCTCGTCACTTGTATCATTAGCTTTATTCTCCCGAGATAGTAGAGACTCATTCTACATTAGAGACATTTGAAGAAATATCCTTTGTTTAGTATGGTCATCATGTTTGTTTTGGAAGGCATTCATGTGCATTCAAGCTGCAAATATGAAATTTCTTGTTTCTTCATCGAGCTGTAATTTGCTTTTATGATTTAAACAATGAAATGATAAGCTATATCACAAGCTAAATCTCATTATACAAGTTTTGATCAAATCATCCATTTCATCCACTAATGCTGCTGGCTAAATTCTCAGGGGATATATACGAGCATGCTGTTGTTCTAAGTGTGAAATGTGAAGATCAGGATGCTTTTGAGAGGGATTTCTTTCAGTTGAAGCCCTACTATACTGATACATGGTAGCTTCCTCTTACTTTTAATTAAGGACTTTGGCTCGTATTGATTGTAATTTGTTTTGATAAACGTTACTGTATTGGCACTGATAAAAATATATATATATATATATTACTGGTTCAGGGAAGACTGCAATCAATACGTATGGGTCCTCATGGACTCAATCCTAGTATCTAGATACCTAAATGGCACATGCTAACTAGTGAACTAGCCACACTGTTTGCATATTGATTTTTATTTGATTTTCTGACATTTGGAAGATGATGATTATAAAGTTTATCTGTCTAAATAGCTGAGTTATTAGATTTAGTAACAGTAAAAGAAAATACACGTCTGACATGATTATACTTATCTCTTTTGCTTTTATTTTATGTTTTCATGCAACCATGCCAATGCTTTGATGTTTGTAAGTGCATCTACTAATTTGAAAAATAGAAAATACCTACTAATCTAGTTATTTGATTGACATACCATTCTGAATGTTGAATGAAACAAATTATACGAGAATTGATTGGGGATTTTTTTTTAACATGTCTTGAACCCACAACTTGCAAGTTGCAATAGTGATCAGGGGCAGACCCACGTACATACATGTGGGGGCAATTGCACCCGTTGGACCTCGGTCCACTTCTAAAACCATAATGAAAATTCTAGCCCTGCTGCGGAAATTCACATAAAAATCCTGCATCTTCACCCAAAACCCACATGAAAATCCTGGGTTTGTTCCCAAAACCCAATTGCTCATTTGGGTCTGCACCCCTCAAATGAAAATCCTGGTTCCACCACTGAAAGTGATCACACCTTCAACTGTGCCATTGGCTCTTGTGAATAGGGTGAATTTTGTTGAGCCTTGGAATAAAGTAACACAGATGTAAAGACAGAGGAGCCTCTTTGTTGGATCTATAAAGCACAAAAGTGTGAGCATTTTCACCACTAAAGAATATATATGCCCTTTTATGGTCATGAGGTTTCCAAAAAGTATTGCTACCCCACCTGGGTAAATGGAAGGAACTCCACATTGGTTCTTGGAATGTCTCATGCTGCAATATTTTAAGAGTGAAAGATCTTCTACCACTAAAAAGTTATGCTTTCCTATTCTCATGAAGTTTCCAGAGAACTTTTGCTGCTTCCCACCTGGGTAAATGAGGAACTTCACATTGGTATTCGGAATGCCTTATGTTACAATTTTTGAAATAGGGTTTTCCAACTATGTCAAATCAAAGTGATAATACAGAGGTAGCAACAACTGTTTTTAACAGAAGTTTGGAAAGAATAGCGTAAAATAAAAGGTAAGTTTGGAAGCATATTCATCTGCATGCATTTTGTATATTCTGCTTGAAAGCTCCATGGGACAGTTAATGCGTGCAGGAGCAGCCAAGCATAGATTTAATGGAATATGCAAATGATCTAACTGGACACTTAAATAAATCTATAAGTTGATACACATTTAGGAAAATGAATGGTATAACTGAATACATAAACAGAAGTTTATATATCTTCAGGAGACTAAAATCATCGAACTGAAATTACTGAATACATCAGTAGAAGTTGACACTTACTCAGGAGAGGGAGAGTAAAAATTTGATCTAACCGAATACATACATAAAAGTTGTTACGCCTTCAGAAGAGGAAGAGCGCAAACACAACTGTCAGATCTGAACAGACACCATTGCTGTTGATTGGAGCTTCTTTTAGGTTTTCTTTAGTAGACTTTAACTTGCCCGAGATAAGATCACTAAAATGCAGGGAGAAGGGGTGTTGATCTATTCTCCTGTATACGGGTTTAGCTCTTGAATTTTAGGTTCCTTTATCAGAGCTGCAGTGGTTAGCTTTGCAAGTTGTATGGGATACTAGGAAGTTACAGATAATTGATTGACCAGGTTACCATAAAATTAATGGATGAGTCTATTTTGCCTGCCTTTTTCTCTTTCATGTGTTTAAACCAGTGCTCTTTTATTGTAACAGTGGCATCATTCCACCATCACCTCAAGAGTATCCAATCTTGGGCCTTAACCTTCTGAGACTCCTTGTACAAAATCGGATAGCGGAATTCCATACGGAACTAGAGCTACTTTCAGCAAGTGCACTAGAAAATCCTTGTATCAAGCATGCCGTGGAGCTAGAGCAATCCTTCATGGAAGGTGCTTACAACCGTGTATTGAGTGCCAGGCAAACAGTGCCTCACGAGACTTATGTTTATTTCATGGATCTGCTGGCAAAGACAGTTAGGTAATGCAATTCAACTTGGAGAGATGATTGACCATTTAAAATTGGAGTTAACATTTTGACATCTCTATTGACGGTATTTGTTTTACTCTTGCTTGCAGAGATGAAATAGCTGGTTGCAGTGAAAAAGCATATGATTATCTTTCAATCAATGATGCCAAGCAAATCTTGATGTTCTCTTCTGACCAAGAACTGTCTGAGTATATCACAGAGGTAGGTCTTGTGGTTAATTTTATATTTGGAAACACAGTGGTTACTTAAATATGATTTATTTGAGGTGATATTATGCTACAATCAGTTTTCCATGTTTTATCCTGTTGATAACATAGGGTGCCTTCAATTCCTTCAGAAATTCACACCAACAGCCTCTAATATCTCTCTCATTCCATTTTAGTGACATCCCATTTTAAAATCCGTAAGGCTGCTATACTTGGTGCGATGTTATCTGCCTCTGCCTTTTAGGGGAAAGAAAATCTTCTCTACCTCTATCCCATTCAGTGAGCCATCACATATAAATTTTCTTCCCTACTTAACTTCATAATAACTCATCCCAATAGGAAATTGGCACTCTGAAGGTCTTCTTATTATAAATCCCTAGTTCTTAAAAGTATTAGACTCGTCCTAGGCATTGCTACTTTATCAAAATAGATAGCAAATGTTGCAAACGAGCTGGACCTAATGGGCTGGATCCAGTTCCACACCTGGGATAAAGTTGCAATGACCAAACATGGTGGGTTTGGACAGGATTTGACCCTGAATTTCATTTCTATTAATAGCCGTAACCGCCATAATCTTTGGGAATTCTTGTACACAAATTTGTAAATTTGCAGCAATTGGACATTTTCGAAATTGTGTTTGATTTGTACTATATGCTAATTGCTTGCAGGAGCATCCAGAGTGGGAGATAAAGAATGGGTTTGTGTTCTTCCAGAAGGCAAAGGAGACTGCACCTTGCAAGGAGATCCCATCACTTCAGCTTATCAACCAGACGCTGAGTTATGCGAGGGAGTTGGAGCGAATAGTATAGAACTGGTTGAGATTTTTCTTGATGACCAAACTGAAATTTGTTGTGTCAGAAAACAGCTTCAGCCTCTTTTTTCTTTCTGCCTTTTTAATTATCCCCTTGCTTTAAATGTTAAAACTGGAAGATGATCTTTGTGACAAACAATTTATGATCAGTGTTTTTGAGTTAATTGTTGAAGTCGTTGACAAAATGGTTAGAAAAATGCATATTGATTGTTTCTAATACCTGAATGTAACTGATCCAATTTGAGGAATGTGGTCGGGATTAAGTTTTCAGATTTCTCAATGTCAATTTGGGAAATGGCATTAAATGCCCCCATACTCAACCAGCGCTTTGGGCCGGGCCTTGGTATATAATCTGGGCCCGTTTAACATCTGGGCTGGTTTTGGATTAATTGGTAGAAGGCTCAAAGGTTGCCCTGGCCTGTTGTCTGGAATAATTAGTTTGTAGTGTAGAGATAATTTATCTAAACAATTGGTAGAAACTCTGTATGATGGCTAAAGGCGTGATTTAGCATGGCTCAGCCAAGCCTGATTTACTACTGTCAGGCTTGGGCCTGACTTTATGGTCCGCATAACGATATGCCGACTTCTGCTCGAACTAGCCCATGAACACCCCTACTCCTGAGTTGGACCATCCTGGGTTGACCCGGATCAAGGCCTGGTCCCAGCCGGGTTTGGGCCTGGGGTTTTAGTTCTCGGGCAAGGCATGGATTTAATAGTTGAGCTGGACATAGATTAAGTGATAGAAAGCTTGAAACCCAGCCCGGCCCAAACAACTATATTACCTAAACAAGTTGGGTGATTTATTTTTCGAAAATGATAGAAAACACGGCCTCGACGGATTGACTAAATGGTCAGGCTCAAGCCTGACATGATTGAGATGGGCCGGGCTCGGAGTGGCCCATGTTGGGCTGGAATGGGCCTGTGGTTTTAAAATTGAGACGAGTCTGTGTTTTAAAACTTGAGCCAGGCTTGAATATGCCTCAGTCCAGCCCAGCTGGGGCCATGAATAACCCCTAGTTTTAATACAATATATCAGTGCTCGTTGTTCTTTCATTCTCAATTACATTCATGTTTTGAGAGTTCTCCTAAAATCCAGCCAAGGTGGGAACTTGCATACTATAGTACCTTTTAAGACCCTACTAGGCCGTGTCTCAGGCTCTAAGCTCCTACTTCCATGAGAAAATCTGGATTCCTTTTGATGTCACATAATTAATATAAAACATGATCTCCTGATGATGAACACACAGGATCCGAAGCCTCATCTGGCTCACATGAGGCCAGCTTTACTAGATCTAAAAATCTAATCTGATAGAACTAGAAGGCACCCATATCCTAATGTCATCCCACGAATATGCAGTCTATATATTTTTCCCTGCAGTGGAAGTGTTGTATGCCAAGCCCAACTCAGAACTGGGTCATGTCCAAGTCAGTTGAAGTGATAAAGAAATCATTAAAAAAAAAAAAAAATTGAAAAAAGATGGTAGAACACTGAAAAACAAAATCGTACGATTTCAAATGCTGCTATAGCCCTTCTAAAATAAAGACATTTCCATAACAAGATCAGATGCAAAACTTCAAACCATGCCATCTTACTTCATCCTAAGCTGAAAAATTAGAAAACCAACCATTAAATGAACATAATGGGTAACATTCATAAGAAAACAAGGGCGAGCCACAAGCAACAGGCCCTTAATCAAGCTATGTTAGGCTGGCTGTGGCCGTAACAGACAAAACATGGCACGGAACTGTATATTGTAACTGTCTATTTCATCATAGTTCATAGACATTTTAACTGGACATCGTTCAGGTCTACATTCCACAATGCCAAACAAACTTTATTACAAAGATGATGAATGGGAAATAAGTATCTCTCTCACCAATGAGAAAAATCACCTACTCTCTGGCCTTTTACCAGTCATGCCAGCAACAACCTGTAAAGGCAACAATGAAATGTCGTCATTATCATCATCATTGCCTTAACACCATCAATCTTTGGTGGATAAATTGCATTGTACTTGAGAAAAGATAAAAGACAAGACCAAAAGTCCCAACTTCATAACATTACAGGTTACAATACAAAGAAGCAAAATTATGGATACTTACATCGCTTAAAGCTGGCTGTGGAACTTGCTTGGATGTTTCCAAGGAGTCCAAGATAGGCCTGACTACAGCTGGAAGGAAAAGGCCTGAAAATTGCAACAAAAGCCAGATCAGCTGAACTTCAAAATGAAGCTTCACAGAAGCCCATACTTAACTCCTACTTGTTCATATGAACATCAAAAGATACAGAATATGTTGCACTTGTTTCACAGATTACAGGGGAGAGAAGGCTCCTTATACAAATATTTCTCATGTTGCAACAAATAGTTCGATTGAGATTTAACTTTGCAGTATGAGTAATCACAAGGCATAGTGCTAATGCAATCAGGAACTATTTTTTACCAGAAGTTGATGCTATCAATATAACATAATGCAATCAGAGTTTGAAAATGCAACTGATTGCCTTGTCACTTCAAATGGACAAGAACCTGAAATTTCCTGGTTGTTACAGAATGGCATTCCTGGTTGAACAAATATAGCTTTGGTTCCGGTCCACAGATCTGCTTGCATACTAAAAAACCAGAATGCAGGTACACACACAGTTAGCTAGATGACCCCAGTTTTCTATGAAACATGGATAGGTTCTTCTTATCCTCATGAGAACACGAATCGAGGATTTACAGAACTTCTTTCTCATTGAATCCTCCACAATCTGTCAATATTATGTGTGAAGAGCTTATGTAAAGAAAACCCTGGTTATTCACACTTGATAAAACTCCCCTAGTCTTATTAGGAGGCTATTTTCCTTAAATTTGCATGTTTCCAGTATCACTTGATAACTTTCCATTGCCACTAACAGCATGTTTGGTAAACATCCTCACCGAGGATTTCTCTCGTTTTTCTGCGATCTCGTGGAAAATCCACATTTGGATCCATGTGGAAAAGCCTTGAATGGATGTGAGGAATCTCCATTTCCAAATATTTTGGGCGTCAGACAAAACACCCCCCCACCCCGATCGGCTGAATCCATGCGCATGAGGATTTGCCAAGCTACAGTGATTTTGGGCGTTAATTTAAATTAGACAGGTTTTTTGCATTTTTTTTGTTTCTATGGGCCCCACAATCAAGATCTGAACTGATAATAGTGTTAAGAAGGTCCAAAACAGCCATCTCACAAAATTTCAGCCGTTGATTCATCTTAGATCTTGAGATATTTGCAAAACTGTCCAAACCGTTAAATGGCAATTTCTGAGATGCTGTGGGCCAAAAAAGGAGATTAAATCCAGTCCGTTTTTATTTTTTATTTTCTAGTTCCTGTGGGCCCCAAGAGCATGCTCTGAACCGGTAGTTATTTCTGGCAGATCAAACACGGCTAGTTGACCAAATTTCAACCGTTGATCCTTACCATATCTTAAGATATTTGCAAAAAAGTCAAGGTACTTAAATATTAATTTCTTATTCCTATGGGCCCCCTTTGCATGATCTGAACCGTACATATTCTCTAGATGACCACAAACTACTTTGAGGTGAAAGTTGAGGCCTAGATTTTTCATGGATTTTGGAAATTTTTATAAAAATGTTTGTGCCCATTGGATCATACATTCTACAATTTGTAGGAAACCTCCCTCCATCCAAACATGGAACTCTCATTCGGAATCCTTCTTGAGGATGTATTGGTTCTTTGGAGATGGAGAGAATCCTCTAAACAAAGGATTCTTCTACGTTTACCAAACGTGCCCTAAAACTCAATAGAACAAAGATCTGGCTTCCCTAAGGTATCATTTGATCCCTACAATAGCTGGATGCAACAGTAGTAGCTCCTATACTTCCGAGAAAAGGTACACCCATTCTCTATGCACTCTTTTTCTGCATTATGTTTAATTTTGCCTCACCAGTTGGCAAGCAGTCAATGGTCTATAGACAATCAGCCGCTAACTCCTACTGAGTTAGAGCTTTGAATCCCACTAAACAACACAATATGCTCTGATAGTCTATCTCATCAAGCTCCTTGTTCACAGAGTGTTCACAAAGCTCATTCATACATTCATGATAGTACAAGTTACTGAAGGAGTAATCATTTACTGTACACTCTTTGCTAGTAGTTTCTATCAAAATCCTCTCTGTGTTCTTTGATTCTCTGTTCCAAGCTTTCAATCTGCCAAAGACCTGTCTAAGATCAACTTCCTGACAGCTGATTGTGTTGGTTATTCATGGGTCTTCTTGCTATTTCCTTGTATTTTGGTTCCTTTTCAATCCTAAAGCCCGTGATTTCTCCTCTCTTTCATGAAGTCATTTTGTATCCTAGCAAAACAAATGAAATGAAATAAAATAAAAAAGATCTGTCTCTGCCATTCTAAAACATAGAAGATTCCAAATTTCACCTTCACTTCACAAGAACTACGTTTTGCTCTCTGGGCGAATCCTTCCAACCGAAATAATTTGAACTAACAAACGAATCAAGGAAGGAAGCAGGATACAACCTACAGTTGCACTCAGAACATTTTGATTCTTGCCATAATAGTACCGTTCACGTTTCCTTTCTCTTTTGAGTTCTTTCTTGATGTGAACACCTCCTAGTTGTTCGTTAAGCCGCATCTTGATGCTGGTTCAAATTTCAGTCCTATCATGGACCTATCTTCTAAGTGTTTTCTGCCACATCATATAAATTTAATCATCTACTCCAATAGGACCCATGATTATCAGAAAGGCTGCTGTACCATCCAAGTGTGAGTTGTCAACTCCACACGGCCATAGGCAGTCCTTTCTCTATGCATCTTACCGACAAGTTTAGTAAGCCTACCCATCTGATTCAACAAATTGAAAAGTATTTGATTTATTCTGTCTAATTTGATCTTTGTACCACATCACTGTGCCCACGACCTGCCTTTGTAGAAAGACCCATCTCCCACTGATGAACCTTGCTCTACCACTTAAACCAATTTAAAGAGACAGGCTGAAAAGAGTAAGGTGCCGTTCCGCAAGTCTACTTTTCATGTCTATATGACATAAAACAGACACAAATAGATGTTCTAAATCTTTAAGGCCTTTTGCATCTTTTCCAGAAAGCAACCAAAAGGTAATTTTCTCAAATAGACATGAATGACTAAAGCAATCAGACACCTTTTGCTTTTTTCTCGACAAGTTTGCACATAAAACTTTTATAATATAACAAGTTTTCACATGCAACTTTTACTTTACGACACATTTGCCTATACTACTTTAACAACTTTGCCCATACAACTTCCACAACATGACAAGTTCATTTTTGCTAATTGAATTAGACATATACCAAGCATCCTATTTGTAAGAATAATATTTCAAACAAATCTATTTCAATCAGCCCAAATTCAAATAGATAAGGCTTGTCAAACAAGCCCTAAAAGAATAGTCAAATTGGTCTTCAAAAGACACGATATTAGGGATAGTGTTTTGATCTGCCAATACCATACCAATTCTGAGAGAAATCTCAGAACAAAGGAATTATAAAAAAAAAATAATAATAAATAAATAAAATCATGTTTTCATTTATGGTATCTAAAGCGAGGAAATTTAGGTCTTTTCTCTGCTGACACAGGCTTCTAATGCAATGTAACTATTCAAGTACTTCTCCACCTTGTCCCAAATGTCTATTGAAAACAATGTTTTAAATGCTAAAGCTTTCATAGCAAGAAATAACTTTACATATAGTTAGCCCCAATCAATTCATCCATACATGACTACCCAACATACACAACAGACGTGCTAACGTTGATTATTGGTAACTATACTGATTTTGCACCAAACTCTCTTCAACTAATGCAGGAAATATTGACTTCAACTCCCAATGTTGTGGTAAAACGTTCTTAAAAAAAAACTGTGGTAAAACTCCACTTTGATAGAGCTTTGGGCCTAATACCAAGGAAGGAGGCACAGGTGGAGTGATCAGAGATGCTCTACTGGTGGTATACCCTGAGTCATTTTGTGCCCTGTGTGCAACACAAACTTTCAGAAGCTTATATAGAAGTGGCAGTGAAACACTCTCATTTTTGGGATTTGATACATAGTTGTAAACTTGTAATTTCATTTCAGATTCCGTTTAGATTACCTCCAAACTGAAAATTTTCTGCGTTTCTGCATTTCATTTTAGAGTAGTGTTTCGGAAGAAAAAAAAGCAAAAAATTAAAATAAATATAAATTTAGTGAAACATGAAAATTATTGAAAGTGAAAATAGAAAATAAACTACATATATTTAACTGATTCTTACTAAATTGACAATGTAAATATACTATATCTACATGCCAAATAAATAAACATCTGAACGAAGAAGTAGAACAAAGACGCATCCAAACAAGAAACCGCTTCCTGAGTAAGGCCTCCTAAAAGAGCTAACAGCCCTTACTCATGACTCATGAGTCAAAGAAAATGAAAAAAAAAAAAATTCAAAGGAAAAAAAAAAGCCTTAATGGAGGGTATATTGGTCAAAAAGCAACTCAGGGGAAAAAGATAGGAAAATCCTCAACTTTGCTGAATCCAATATGTTCAGCCATTGTTATCAGAATCCTAATATTCGTAACCCAAATCATAGGGAAAACAATTCGTATCCATGCAACAAATCCCATTTACAGATGAATCTTAGGATTAGGATTCATGCGTGAATCTTATGATTTGATACTCGTTTCATCAAATCCTGTGATTCAATTTGGCCAAGTGAGAATAGCTACAACCAATAAGTCTTTGCCCTTTTTCTTTCTTCCTTTCTTATAGCATTTTTACTTTTAAAAGGTTTTTTTAGTGATTATCGAAACCTTTCATGAATTTTTGAGGCTTTGGGGAGGTTTTAGAGATGAGTAAAGAACATGCATTTGATTAAAGCGTTCGACCATACATATGGTGCGTATCTATATGTTTTTTTTTTTTTTTTAAATCTTTTTCGGTTTTTTTTTCTTCATGAAAACTTTTTTAACTTCAATAGATATCCTACTTTGTAAGTTGGTGGTCTAGATTTTATTTTTACTTTTAGCATTAAAAAAAAGAAATTATTTTTACTTTTAGATTTTGATTTAAAGATGACAAAAAATAAATATATATTGAAATCTTAAACTTATGTCACTGTTTATACATATCATTTATTATATATTAATAGATGTCATGATGTTCTATATATAATTGTATGATAGACCTATTTGTCATTGTATTTCCATTGCGATGAATGGAAAAATTTATAAATAGTTACATTTATCCTTTTCTTTTATAATTATTAATTCATTTTTATTTTTATTAGGGAAAAGGGGAAAAAAAAAAAAAAACCACTACGATTCACAATTCGATTCAACTCATGGGTAGATTTTCAGAACAATTTGTTCAGTCAAAACCTCCAAATTCAGAACTGAATCCGATATCTCGGTTGATTATAACTGAGATTCCAACCGAGATCCTTGAGAGTGGGGGTTCATTTTGACCAAAAAGAACCAAAATTGACAACTATGATATTATTGAAGGAGTTTGTTAGAATAATGTTCTGGTCTACAGGGAAAGTCCTAGTCTTTAGGGACATCTACTTGTATTTGAATTGTTCCAAGTTTCTGTTACCACTTGGCTCTATTTCCGTTAAGTGGGCTGCTTTTTCGTTTCTGTTAAGATCGTGTATTGAATGGCTATTTAAGCCAAAGTTATTGTTAATAAAACTATGTCATTCAATCCAGCTTGTTGTGTTTTTGTTCTTAGTTTCATTTTAGATCAAAGTT
>CM056813.1:1510000-1532500 GCA_029852735.1 Persea americana
ATAAAATCTATAACAACTTTAGAATCATCAGTCCTGCTAGTTTTAGCTTCCACCCATTTTGAGACATAATCAACAGCAAGCAAAATATAAACATAACCGAAAGATACAGGGAACGGTCCCATGAAACTGATGCCCCAAACATAAAAAATTTCGCAAAATAGTATGGGGGTTTGTGGTATCCCATTCCTTTGGGATATATTACCTGTCTTTTGACAATGATCGCATGACTTACAAAACGAATATGACTCTCGGAATAAAGATGGCCAATTGAAACCACATTCTAGCACTTTTCTTGCCGTCCTCTTAGCTCTGAAGTGACCTCCACAAGCATAAAAATGACAAAAGGTGAGAATAGAAATAATTTCATTTTGAGGAACGGACCTTCTTATCACTTGATCTACACAATGCTTCCATAAGTATGGGTCATCCCACACATAGTATTTGGCATCACTCTTGATCTTATCTCTTTGAGCCTTAGACAAACCAGGAGGTAACATATTAGTAACCAAATAATTTACAATATTCGCATACCAAGGTAATGTCACACTCGCGGAGAATAATTGTTCGTCAGGGAACGTTTCCTGCAGACGAAGTTCATCCTCCACGTGAACTAAACGACTCAAATGATTTGCGACACGATTTTCTGTCCCTCTTTTGTCTTTGATCTCCAAATCAAATTCACTCAAGAGAAGTATCCATCTTATTAGTCTTGGCTTTGCCTCTTTCTTCGTCATCAAATAACGAAGAGCTGCATGATCAGAGTAAACAATGACTTTAGTACCAAACAAATAAGATCAAAATTTTTCTAAAGCAAAAACAACAACTAAAAATTCTTTTTCAGTAGTAGAGTAATTTCTTTGGGCATCATTGAAAGTCCTTGAAGCATAAGGCGCTTTTCCAATTCTTTGACCTAAAGCAACGGGGCGCTTTTCCAATTCTTTGACCTAAAGCAACGCTACTGCATAATTACTGGCATCGTACATTATCTCGAAAGAAACGTTCCAGTCAGGGGGCTGGATAATTGGGGTAGAAGTCAACAATTCCGTCAGCTTATCAAACGCCTTTTTACACTCCTTACCGAACTCAAAAGCCACATCATTTTGTAGCAACTTGCATAGGGGTAGTGCTATTTTGGAGAAGTCCTTGATGAATCTTCGGTAAAAACCTGCATGTCCAAGAAAAGATTAAACTTCCCGCACACTAGTGGGATAAGGTAAAGATTGAATAATATAAATTTCGGCTTTATCTACCTCAATTCCCCTAGATGAAACAACATGACCCAAAACAATACCTGATGGACCCGTCTTTTTCTCTCTCTGCCTTCCACCGTCCCGGGTCCGCCGGGGTGCGGAGGGGCGAAGAAAAAAAGAGGCGAGCATCAACATTTTTTTCTTTTTTGTACGGGTATGCCAGATTTTCTATTCTACTTGGAATCTGAAATGGTGATCCGGAGATTCACCTTCACAAGTAGAAAGGAAATCAAACTTTTTTTCTAACTTTCCATTGCATACATATTTAAAGAAAGAGACAAGGTTTTAAAATGCTATGAGAGGCGATTTTGTTTAGTTTGCCGTGAAAAGCAGTTTTGTACCGTAGAAGGCGATTTTGCCATCTTATCAATGATGAAAGACAACAAGTGTGATTTTTGTCTCTTTTAAAAATATAAAATACAATAGAAAGGGAAGAAAGAAGGATCTGACTTCTCAAGCGATTGTGGGGACTCGTTCAGATCAACGGTCGCGAGTCATGTATGGATTCCGCCATCGTCCTTCAGATGAGAACACTTGATGCTTTAGTTCACTTGGCTTGGTTTGGACCTCGGATTTTTAGAAGACAAAGACCAAAGGAAGGTCTTATATCCAATAAAAAACCAAGTAGACGGGCTGAAAAGCCGCATCTAGGCCATGTTGGATAGAAGAAGAGAGGAGATCTTAGGTGGGTGGCCCCCCAAGGGACTTCGATCACATTGTAGAATTTGCAGCAGAGTTTCTTCGGAGTGAGAGAGCTTCTTTTTTGCAGAGAATTCTTCAGGATAGTTTTCAGACAATTTTTTAGGACCCTTCAGATGATTTTTTCTCGGCCACTTCCAACAATTTTTTCGGACCGTTTCCCTTTGGAATGACTGCCTATTTATAGGCTTTTGGTGGCCATTAGGAAGGTTTTATGGGCATTAATGACATTAATGCACCATGATGGGAGGAGTTACAAGATTTAATTTCATAATTTTGTAACTCCCTTTTCTTGGATTTTGATTGGCTGATGGAGAATAATGGGCATTTAATCTCCATGATGATGGGAGTTTCATGATTAATTACCATGATTAATCTCCATAATGATAGGAGTTACATAGTTAATTGTCATGATTAATTGGACTTCTAACTCTCATTTCTTGGCTTCTGATTGGACCGTTCAAAATAATGAGTTAAAGACCCTAACAAATTGCCAAAAAAGGGTCATTTAACTTCATTAATTGGCCGCCGAGTCGCTTGAAGAGTCGTGGGCCGCGCCTCGTCTTTTGGAATTTTTCTTGTGATGATCATCGATGGATCCGTACGTTGTTTGATGTCAGATGATGATGAAAATTCAGACATTGGTTGACACCAATGGGCCGGCAACATCTGTCCAGTCGATTTCTTGATCGGTCGGGCAGAAAGTGTGCTTTCTTGGTTGCCGGCGACCTTGGACTTTGGTCCACTTTCCGGTCGCCTTCCGGTTGCCGTTTCTTGGGCTTTTTCGCTTCTGTTTTCTACTATATTTTTCTTGACATTTGTCTTCATTTATTGGATTAATTCCTCTGAAGAAAACCTGTCAAAAGGCTGTGCAAATCAGAGCACAAAGTTTCCTATTTTTGGAAAAGCAGAAGACTCTGTAGCCGATTTTCCGCAAAGAGTTGAAACTGGGTCAAACGATGTCGAAATGACCTGAAATTTGAGGTGAAGCTTCTTGGACATTAGATAGGACCAATCATGGGATTTTATTTGAGTTTTGAAGCCGTTTGGGGTCCCGTCGATGCTTGACTTGATTTCACCGTGCGAAAGATGTCGAGCTTTGACGTACGATCATCCGATGTCCGATTGACCTGAAATTTGAAAGAGAGCCTATTGGTGTCATTTTGAGATGATCCATTAGCTCCGATTTGGGTGCCATGGTCCCGGGGGGCTTCGCCGCCGGTATGCTTGATTTTACTTCGGAGCATCAAAACCGGGTCAAACGTTGTCGGAATGACTTGAAATTTGACGTGCAGCCCCTTGGAAGCATGCAGAAGCTACTCATGTGTTTTGTTTGATGAGTGGCGGCATCAGAGTTCTCGCCGCCGGGAGGCTTGATTTCGCTGTTCGAGAGTTGATGGAGGGTCAAACGGTGTCGGTTTGACTTGAAGTTCAACATGGAGCCTTTTGGAGGTATTTTGAGACCATCCATAGGCTCTGATCGAAGATTTGATGTATTTGACCTTGTCGCAACCGGGATCTCCCGCTCTGCTGTTGGAGGATTGAAGTTAGGCCAAATGGTGTCGAAATGGCCCGAAACTTCATGTGTACACTTCTTTTGGCTACTTTGAAAGATCTTGTAGTTTTTGTTTGGTTTTGTCAAGATCTGATGCTTGAAGCAGCTTTGCCTGTTTGTAGTAGGATGCGGCTCCATATAGGTTTTTATGTTGATGAGGCAAAGTGACATTTTTTGTGTCAACAAATGCCCCCTCAAGGTACAGCGATGAATTGGATAGCCTTTGAAGTCGATGTGCCTCGAAGAAAACTTTGAAGGAGAACTTCTTACTTGACCAAGAGTCTCTGAGCAGTGTAGCCTTTTGAGTTTCCAAGGGAATTTTATGGTAGTGAGAGACATCACGTACCATCTCAAGGCAAAATTTTGAAAATGACATTTGGATTAGGTTTTTGGGTTTTGGATTTTCTTTTTGATCTTGTGGACCTAAAGGCTTTGTGTTGCGCATCAGGCGTTCAAGAAGGTTTTTGGTTTTTAACCTTGTGACCTAACAAGCTGTATGTGGCAGGTTAGGGGGTCGGGTTTTGAATTTTGATTTTGGTCTTGTGACCTAACAAGCTGTATGTGGCAAGTTAGGGGACCGGGATTTGGTTTTGGTTTTGGCCTTGTGACCCAACAAGCTGTATGTGGAGAGTTAGGAGACCATGGTTTGGATTTTGGTCACTCTTTGGGACAACTTTGGGTCTGTTGGAGTGGTTCGGGTTTTTGTGGAATGTCAATTTCAAGGTTTTGGCTTAATTTGGTTCATGAGGTGGGATGGTTTGGATTTTTGGAAACTCATGAGGCTTAGATTTTTTGTATGGTCCAATCAACTCAAAAGAGGCATGGAACCATTTTTGTATGCTCTTGGTAAGAGGAATTTTGACTAAAAGCCACTTTTAGTGCCTAGGTGGTCAAACCTGGCTCATGTGGGCTAACCCATGGGACCTTAAGCTTTAAAGATGGCTTAGATCTCCTGTGGTGTCATTTTTGTTAAAAATATATAAAAGTATCTCTTTTTGGTAGAGAATATCTAAAAATATTCTTACTTGGAGAGAATCTCTCAAGTTTCTTGATTTTGGGAGAGATTTTCTCAAAGTATTTTTCTTTGGGAGAAAGTTTATCATAATCCCTTTCTTTTTGGGGAGAATTTCTCAAAAGATCTCCTCATTGGGAAAGAATATCCTATAATTCCTTTCTTTTACGAAGTTTGCTAATTTGTAGCACTTACCTCCTTTCTTTTCTCCTCCTTTCCTCTTTTGGTTTGCTCTCTTCTATAAAAGCAAGGGGAGGTTGGATCTCTTGCTCCTATTGCTCTCTTTTTGCAAGAACCTTCAAGAGTGCTCGAAGATCAAGAATTCTTCTTCTTCTTCAAGGATCTTCAAGCTTTTTCTTCTTCTTCTCCATCAATGGCTTCAAGTAAGTTTCTTTTTTTTCTTAAGAAACCCCATGTAGGAATAGAAAAAGGTTTTCATTCTTTCCTTTTCTTTTCTTTTCTTTTTTTTTCTCTTCCTTTTTTTCTTTTTCACGTGCATCTTTTTTTTTTTACACCTTTTTTTTTCTTTCTTCTTTTTCTATTTCTTCTTTTTCTTACACGGTTTTCTCTCTCTCTGTTTTTTTTACCGTGGCTTTTCTTTTCTCTCTCTCTCTCTCTCTCTCTTTCACGGTTTCTCTTTTTTTTTTTTTTTTTTACAGTGTTTTTTTTTCTTTCCTTTTTTTTGTGTGGCCGTACGGACAAGACCGTACGGTCATGGCCATATGGCCACGTGGCCTTGGGATTTGGAGCTCGCATCAATGTTGAGCCCTTTCTTGGTCTTGCGGGGATTTTCTGAGGGGCTTTGCAAGCTTTGGATTCTGGAGCTCGCAGCAATGTTGAGCCCTTTTCCAATCTTGTGGATATTTGAGAAGCTTTGGCTTGATCTCGCAGCAATGTTTGAGTTCGAGCCTTTGTCGAGAATTTTCCGTTGATCATGAGCTTGCAGCGATGTTGAGCCCATCTTCAAGCTCCTTTTCCTTTCGAGGTGTTTCCCTTTTCATCGGAATTGCCCCGGAACCATGCGAAAAATTTCGCTAGAATTTTTTTTTTATAGCAAAATTCTTTCATTTTGATGATTGATTTTTTTTTTCTTTCCATCCTTTGCAGGTAGTTCCTCCAGAACGAACAAGGGTAAGGAGCCGGTCACTGACGCGCCTCGCCGTTCTACCAGATCCTCCAATGTGGTCGTACAGCAGGCCTGAGAGGAGGTTCAGTATGTTGAAAGGAACTTGGAAGAGTGTGACTCGCTCAACCGAGATGAGATGAGGCAACGTTTGATTGCCCTCAAGGACGAGGAGTATTATAAGATTATGGTAAGCAACCGTCCCTGGGTTACGGACGATCAGAGCATTGTGCCCAAGCCTACCTTCTTCTTTGGTGATGCCGTCCCCGACGATTCAACATACCAAAGGAGATGTTTTCAGTTCTCTTTCACAGTTGATGGTGAGAAAAGAACTGTTTCTACCCGGTCGTCCTTCGATCGGACAATCTCGATCATGAGCCTTTCCTCCACTTGCTCGAAGAGGGAAGATCCTCCAAGCTGGGTGAAGAGGACGAATGTGATCAAGACTGGGGTTTTTGTTGGCAGCCCTTCTGGTTTTGCAGAGAAGTCACCTGCCCGTATGGACATTTTGATGCCGGCCAGCGGCTACCAAGGTTCAGACCATTCTTCGGTCGATTTGAGACCGGTGGGCCTTGGCATTTTCAAGGGCGATGGCAGCAATTGGGTGAAGGTTTTTCGACTTCGTGGCGGTTTCAGTGCTGACTCGAGCTGGGAGTCGTGGACTGATCACATCCTGCAGGTTGGCGGTGCCATTCTGAAGGAGGCTGAGATTTTTGATGCGGTTTGCGCTTTTCGGCAAACCGTGGTTTTCTCCGATGAGGCCTTTATGGCCATGTTGGAGTCGTTCCTTCCACAAACCAACACATTCGTTGTCGCGAACGGTGAGATTGGTTTTTCTTTAAAGGAACTGAGTGCCATCACTGGGCTGCCTATCCTCGGCAATCTCTATGAGGAGTTTATGCCTATCGACAGCGTCCTTGAGGAGCAGTCTGAGGAGTTCAGGCTTTTGTACTTTCAGCTTGTCGCCTTCTATGATTTTTTGAAGGAGAAGGAGGGCTCGAAAGTCCGGTGTAGTAGTTGGAGAAGTGGTAGCTTTTTGTCTTCCAACTTCTTTAACAGCGGGGAATCTTCTGAGAGTACGACCCAGGAAGCCAGGGCTAAGAACTCGGATTCGAAGAAGATCTCCGTCATGTGAGAGAATTTGAGGGTATTCTTCGCAAGCATAGACGCCATTCATTCTGACATTATGCTGCGGAGAGATCTCGCTGTCTACCTCACTTATTGGCTGGGTGAGGCTGCTTTTGCTGGAGGAGATGGAACTCACATCAGGTTGCATTGCATTTTTTCGGCTTGTTAGATGGCTTTCGGAGAGCGGCTTGCTTTGGTGCATGCTCTTTACTCCTATTTGTGTACCGAACTACAGGCTGCTGCTTTCCTAGTTCAGTTTGGGCTTCCCATGAACAGGGTATTTTCAACCCACATTTTCTATTCGTGGTATGTATACCACTGTCCCAGTTTCCACCGATTGGGTGTTGTTCAGGACGATGACCCGTTTATGATTCGATTGGCTAGAGGGAAGCCTGTTTCCGAATCTCTTTTATCTGTCCGCTTGAGGATCCGACGATTCTGGGACGTCGAGATGGGGCAGTCTTCAGTAAAGCATTCTCCGGGTTTGAGGTAGAAGGCTTTTGATTTTGGTGTCTCCCGTGATTCGACCAGGGCAGGGTCTGGGAGACACTATTCTTTGATAAATGCAGAGAGGAGTTGGCTTTTTAACATACGTGTCGGCACGATGGTGTTCCGCAGACATCTTTTCGTCGATATCCAGCCGTATGTTCCCTCGCGTTTTGCCATGCAGTTGGGCTTCTCTCAAGGTGTTGTTGAAGCGCCTTTGAGCAAGGTGAAGCGTTTTGGAGGTCTGCGGGATGGGAGAAATGCATGGGCCTTTTATAGCGCGGAAGACACTACTGCCCTGATTTCTTATCCTGAGTTGCCTACTTTTCGGACTGCTGGCTTCACAAAATGGTTTGTAGAGAGCTTTTCAGCATACCGGGGGCTTTCCAAGTAAGAGCTTGACGTAAAGCAGTCTTCTAGGAAGGGCCTTAGGAAGTCAGACGGTGTCCGCCGAGAAGAAGTTCTGGCTTTCTCGAGGAACAGGATGTCATCAGACTGGGAGCCGTACAAGAGATATCTGGTGAGGTCTTGGAACAGCTTGCCTAGGAGGAGGCTGAGGTTGCTGCTTGGATACAAGCAGAATGAGCAAAGGCTTCCATGGAGTCTACTGGCAAGAGTAGACCGTCCAGTGAGGACTCTGGCGAGAGGCCTGATTTTGATGGTGGGGAGGGTGCTTCCAGCAGTTCGTCCTGTGGGGACAAGAGGAGAAGGGGACAGCGCCGAAGTCAGAGGCGGCACGAAAGCTCTCCTAATCTGGAAATTCCTTCCACCATTGTTGAGGAGGCATCAGGGGATGATGATGAGCCTCTAGAGAAGAGAAGCAGAAGGGAAGAGACCATTGATGATGGTATGCTTTTCCCTTTTCTCTTTTCGTTTCTTTTTTTTTTTCATAGGAGCTTTTGTTTTGATTTACTGCTTTCTTTCTTTTGGCAGAAGATGATGGTTTGATGATGCCCGAGGTTCCGACCGATGAGGCGGTGACGGATCCTATCGTGGCATCTGAGGAAGAACCCAGAGATTCTGAAGTAGATCCAGAATCTCCTCCTGGTATGATTTTTTTTTCCGCCACTTGCTGACACATATTTTTTTTGCCAGCTGACTTGTCGGAGGATTTCGACGACTTTGAGCCATCCATGGACACAACTTTGATGATGCTTCGGATGAGCTCATGGAGGCAGAAAGCATTCCACCAGTCGTCGAAGAAAGTACTTTGTAATGATAATATTGATATTTTGATTTTTGACAAGATCATATTCATACCTTTTTCATTTTTCATTTGCAGGTTGTGAGGTGACAGAAGAAGTTCCTCTATCTTTTTCAGAACCAGAGCAGGGGGTACCTGTGACCGATCCAAGAGTAGGGGCTTCTTCCACCAGTTTTGATGAGGCAGAGGGAGTCCGCCTATTGATATTCCTTCCCCAGCGGCTTCGGTTGGAAAGAGCTTCTTGATTACTCTTCCAACGGTGCCTGACATGGGTGGTCGACGAACGGAGCATGGCGAGTCTTCGTCTGAGCCATCCCGTCAGTTTGCGAGGAAGGTGTTGAAGAGAGTCTTGAGATCATGGGTCGAGACTCTTTCTTCTGGCTATTTGGAGGCTGGTTTTGGCATGGCGAAGCATGTGCAGGACATTCTTGCCGATAGCGAAGAAGTCGGTCTGGACATTATAGATGCCAAGGCTTTTGTTGATGAAGTCATCACTCTAGGCAACAAGTGGAATGTGATCAAGAGCTTTCCAAATGATGTCTTATTCAACGAGATGTTTTTGAAGCCTTCCTGCGAGGTCAAATCTGAACTGAATGAGATCTTGCGGACTCTGAAGCAGCTCGTTCAGGAGAGGAACGTCACCGAGTTGGCTATTATTGAGCTGACACAGGACTAGCACCGTCTTGATAGGGAGGTCACCGAAGCCAGACAGTGCCTTGAGCTATTGGAAGAACAAGCTGCTGCCAAGTGGACTGCCACTTTGAAAGCTCGCGATAGAGTGAGGACTCTCATTCGCCAAGTTGAGGAGGTCGAAAGCAATCTCCGGAGGAAGACTCAAGAATATGAACAATGGCAGATTCTCTGAGAAGAGCTTCCTCATGCGGAGGATGGATCGCGACGGCCTACTGCTTTTTATGGGAAAATTCTGAAGAAACGCGGCCTGGAAGCTTTGGAGGCTAAGGCTAAGTGTTTGCTTGAGGAGTTAAGCCTTTGGCTGAAGACCATGTCGGACTAGCCTCCTGATTTGTAACAAACTTTTTCTTCTTTTCTTTTGGTACCTCCATGTATAAACATTTTTGGCACTTTTTTTTTTTTTTTTTTGTATCCCCTTATTTCACTTAAATTCACTTTTGATGAAAACATAAGCAAAAATTGAATGGGAATGGTTTGTTTGGACTTTGATCAAAAGGTTGTCATTTTGTGAAAATCTTTTGTCAAATGGTTGTTTTTAGGCATGAAAACCCGATTTTATGGCAAAAAGCCTGATTTTTGAGATGGCTTGAAGGCCGAATTTTGGATGGCGTGAAAGCCAAAATTTTGTTTGTGGCATGGAAGCCGGTTTTTGGCATGGGAGCCGATTTTTGTGGCGTGAAAGCCAAGTTTTGGTTTTGTGGCATGAGAGCCAAAGATTTTGTGGCATAGGAGCCAGATTTTGTGGCATAGAAGCCGATTTTTGTTTGTTTGGCGTGAAAGCAAGATTCATAGAAGCCAAGTTTTTTGAAAACCAAGTTTTGTTTTGTTGGCATGGAAGCCAGATTTTTTATTTTTGGCATGAAAGCCAAGTTTTTGTTTTGTTGGCATGGAAGCCAGATTTTGGTTTTTGGCATGAAAGCCAGGTTTTTGGCATAAAAGCCGGGTTTTGGCGTGACAGCCAGGTTCTTGGTTTTCAAATATGCAAGTATCGACTAAGAGTCGCCTCCTGCTGAATGGTATTGCAAGTATCGATGGAATGTCGTTTCCTTGTTCATTCGGTTGCGAGTATCGATGGAATGTCGCTTCCTCGCGGATTTGGGTGCAAGTATCGACTGAATGTCACCTCCTTGCTTCTTTCTCAAAAATTTGGTTTTGTGGGTATCGATGGAATGTCGCCTCCCCACGATTTTCGAAATTTAAGGTTTTTTCGAACCTTTGTTTTTTGTTTTGAAATTTGGGTTGTGGATATCAACTAAAACGTCGTGTCTCCACGATTTTTTTTGAAATTTTGCAAGTATCGACGAGGTGTCGCTTTCTTGTGATTTTGAGGTTTTGGAAGTATCAAATGGAGTTCGCACCATTCTGATTTTTGGGTTTTGTGTGAGTATTGACTAAACGACGCTTCCCCACGGTTTTTTGAAAAACCATTTTTTGTTTAATGACACGAGGGTCGTAAATTTTGACTCAAGATCATCTTTGGTGGTAAAAGTTAGGGTGGACTAGGATGGAATGGAAATTCCTAAGTCCCGATTTTTGTTTCAAACCATGAATTTTGGGTTCAAGGATTGAAAATTTTGGTCAAGTTAGGGAAGAGGCTCCGAAACTTGGATTTTGGGTTTGATTTTGTTTTTTTTTTTTTTTTTGAACAATGAAACATTGAAAGTAAGCATTTTTTATATTTTTAGAAATTTCAACATAGGGATGAAAACTCTAAAAGGGGTGGGTTTGACGAGCAAGTACCTAGGAATAGGCTTTGGCCATGCAGGCATCACTCTGACCCGATGTAGGAAGTCTTCAAGGGTAGTACCGCTTCAAGAACTTGCCATTGATGGGCAGCATACATCTGTCACCCTCCATGTTTAGAAGAGCATATGCGCCATTGGAGAAGACTTTGTCGATGACGAAGGGTCCCTCCCATTTTGGTTCGAATTTGCCTTTGGATTTGTGGGAAAAAACCATTGGCCTTTTCACCGCAAGAACCAAGTCACCCTTTTTGTGGGCGCGTTGCTTGACCCTTTTGTCAAAAGATCCTACCATGCGTGCTTGGTAAAGCTCAATGCTTTGTAGAGCTTCGAGTCGTCTTTCATCGAGATTATCCAGTTCTTGGAGTCTCAATTTGACGTTGCTTTCTTGCGTCATTTCATTTTGTAGAGATACCCTTAAAGAAGGAATTTGTACCTCTAGGGGGACAACTGCTTCACATCCATAGACCAAGGAGAATGGTATGCTATGGGTTGGTCCTCGAACGGTAGTCCGGTAGACCCATAAAGATTCAGGCAATTTTTCGCTCCAATCTCTTTTCTGAGTAGAGACCATTTTCTTGAGAATTTTGCAGAGTGTCTTGTTGAAGGCTTTTGCTAGTCCATTCGCTGCCGGGTTATTCAGAGTCGAAGGACAACTTTGAATTTTGTATTTATTGCAGAACTTGTAGAATCTGTGATCCCGGAATTGTGGTCCGCTATCATGGACGAATCTTTTAGGTATGCCGAAGCAACAAATGATGTTGGTTCGTAAGAATTGAAGGACTAACGAGGTCTTCATTTTACTGAACGCAAATGCTTCTGACCACTTGGAGAAATAATCCGTAGCGGCCGAGATGAAGCGATGACCTTTGCTTGACGAGGGAGAGATAGGACCTATGATGTCCATACCCCAGGCTTCGAAGGGCCATGAGATCGCTGTAGGATGTAGCCATTCTGGAGGCATGTGTACATAGTCTCCATGAAGTTGGCATTGTTGGCAACATTTAGCAAATTGTATTGCGTCAGCCACCATGGTAGGCCAATAATAACCTAACCTATTTATCTGATTGTAGAGCTTGGGACCAACCTGATGGGCTCCACAAAGACCAGCATGAACTTCTTTTAGAGTTTCTTCCGCCTCTTGTTATGATAAGCAGCGTAGAAGTACTCCATTGAAGGATTTTCTGTAAAGCATTTTGGAGGGAATATCCAAATGAACGTTTGGGGCTCGTCTTTGGATACTTACCCGCTCTTTTGGATCTTCAGGTAGGATTCCGAACATAATATAATCAATGAACGGATCCCTCCAGTCGCCAATCAGAGGTTTAAGGATGGAAATCCTACCTCCGACCACTCGGTGGCATTCAACAACTGCTTGGTGTGTGTTGAGAGGAGGGAGAATCCTTATTTTACACACAATAATCTGCATGTTTTCCCCTTATTGGGTTTGCTATGGATGCAGCAAGTCCATCCAGGGCATCTGCACGGATGTTTTCACCTCTGCGGATGTGGGTGATGTGACAGATGTCAAAGTTTTGACCAAGCGATTGTGCCTTGTTGTAGTAAGGCAATAGATTAGGCTTCCTGATTTCATATTCTTGATTCATCTGGTTGACGATCAGTTGAGAATCCTCAAATGCTTCCAGCATGGTGATGCCAGATTGAGGGCGAGTTCCAATCCTATAATCAGAGCTTGGTACTCAGCTGCATTGTTTGAACATTGTTCCAGTAGCGAAAGTGCGTGTGGAATCATGTATTTATCGGGGCTAACAAAGAGAATGCCAATTCCCAATATCGGCTTTCCTTTTTCATTTGTCCTAGTTGGACCATTGAAGTACATGTTCCGGGAGGCATTTGGTGAGGAAGTCTCCACACTGTAGACATGTTTGTCTGAGAGATCTTCCCTGAGCGGAGAATCCTTAGGCAGTGGATGCTCTGCGAGAAAGTCTGCCAGAGCTTGATCTTTGATTGCTTTCTGTGGTATATACCTAATAACAAATTGTGGCAGAAGGATGGACCATTTTGCCAGTCGGGCATTGAGAGAACCTGCTTTTGTGACAAGGATCTTTAAGAGATTGATCCTCGATATCAGGTATACTGTGTTTGACAGCAAATAGTGACGCAGCTTTTGTACGGTGAACATCACTACCAAGCATTCTTTTTCGACTGGAGAGTAGCGATGCTCTGCACCAACCAACATGTGACTGAGGTAGTATAGAGCAGCTTCTTTTCCTCTATCATTTTCTTGAGCAAGTAGAGCGCCCAAAGAATAGTCGAGAGCTCTTGTGTACAAGATGAATGGTTTTCCGGTTGTGGGAGCAGCCAACACCGAAGGCTTGGTCAGGTATGACTTGATGTCTTGAAATGCAGCTTCACATTTAGCATCCCAAACAAAGTCTACACCGTTCTTCATCAGGCGAGAAGATGGACGGCATTTTCCTGATAGATTGGAAATGAACCGTCGGATGTACGCCAATCTTCCTTGAGGCCCTTTTAGTTCTCTTAGGGTCCTTGGAGATGGCATTTCTAGAATTGCCTTGACTTTGATGGGGTCAAGTTCTATTCTAGCTTTCCGAACTATGAATTCGAGGAACTTACCCGATGAGACACCGAAGAAGCATTTGAGGGGATTCATTCGCAGTTTGTGTTTGCGAAGCAGGAGGAAGACTTCTCGAAGATCTTGGAGATGGTCTTCTTTCCTTTTGCTTTTGACTGCGAGGTCATCAACATAACATTCGACCGTCTTGTGCTGCATATCTTGGAATATCTTCATCATAGCCCTTTGATATGTTGCACCAGCATTTTTCAGACCAAATGGCATGACAGTGTAGCAATACACGCCAAATGGGGTCCAAAAGGATGTATGCCTTTCATCTTCGGGATACATCTTTATCTGGTTGTAACCAGAGAAGCCGTCCATGAAAGTCATTCGCTCAAACCCGCAGGTGTTATCAATCATTACCTCCGGTATAGGGAGCGGGAATTCATCTTTGGGGCATGCATTATTCAGGTCTCTATAGTCAATACAGACTCTGATTTGCCCGTTTTTCTTTGTCACAGGGACGATGCTGGCCAACCATTCAGGATGCTGGTCCTCGCGGATGAAGCCAACGTTTTTGAGTTTCTGAACTTCTTGTTCAATTTTGTCCATCACATCAGGACGGAATCTTTCTTGGCCTTGTTTTACAGGCCTGACATTTTCTTGCAGGTTGAGTTTGTGAACTGCTATTTTGGGATCTACGCCAGGCATTTCAGCGTAAGACCGTGCAAAACAATCAACAAACTTACGAAGAAAAGAGACATACTCGGGTAACTCCTCATCCTTATATTCTTGCTTATGAATACAGGATGTGGGTTATCTGGTGTTCCCAAGTCTATCTTTTGAATAGAATCTTCTGTCGGAAGGTTTGAAGGTGGTTCCTCCACAACATTTTCGGAGGTTTCCAAGTCAACAAGACCTTGTGGATTTCCAAGGGCATTTTCAGACCATGACTCCGTTTCTGTCCATAAATCTTCTTGATCGGTATTCTTCTCAAGACTTGCTATGAGATGATCCCAATCACCAGCTAAAACTGGGTCGAAGTAAGGCACTTCTTTTGGAGACGATGGCTCTTCTGAATCAGAGAACCGTGTGTCTGTGTCATTGGACAATTCCTCTTCATCATCAGAGAAATCATACCAATTTGATGAGCTTCCTAGGTCCTTGTCGGGTAACTCTTCAAAAAGATATCCAGGGAGATCGATGTCTTCATCGACATGAGATGTTGAGGCTTGGTTGGAAAAACGACTCTGCAGCCTTTGTGTTAGCTGTTTCATCGGAGTGTCAGGATCATACCCCAATCCGTGTGAAGACTTGTCTATGCGACGGTGGAGTTTCCAATCTTCCAGCTGACTTTTGGTCAGGGTGGGTTCCAATGGTGTGAGAATACAACGGCCACCTCCCAAACCAATTGGATTTTGAGTGTCATAGCCCATTTTCTTCATGATAGCTTGTGCCATTGGACTATACAAGGATAGTTGAGGCATACCTTCATTTTGGAAAGGCTCAAGCAGGCAGTTTGATGAAGAAGCGTCCGATCTATGGAAGAAGATTGATTTCTTTTCTGCCGACGTTTCCGGAACGACGAAGGTAGCAGATGCAGGATCTTCTACGTCAACAGGGGTCTCCAATGGAGTGAGAGCAGGCCGAACTTGCTGAGTATCGGCTTGGCTTGACGATGTATCGTCTTCAGTCTCTGAATCCGAATCCGTGTCTTGTATGATAGACACGAAGGAGACAACAAACTTGCCCCCTGTCTTTTGCTTTATCTTCTTTGCTTTAGTAGTGATTACCAAAGGTTTGGAAGATTTGAAGGAGATGACGAAGGGAGACTGATTGCTCTCTTTGAGTTTGCCGGAAGGTTTGTTTTCTTCCGATGATTGCTGAGAAGTCTTGCCTTTATCTTTTTGGAGATTGCCGGCAAAGGATGCTATTTTCTCCTCCTTTTCTTTTTTTTTTTTCATCCTTATACATCTGAGAGTCTGCAAAATGGACTTCTTTGCCTTTGATGGGCCTTTTGTCTGCAAACACTCGATGTATCAAGTCGTCGTCGCGAACAAACTTGATGCACTGATGTAGAGTCGAAGGAACGACACCGTTCTCGTGTATCCAAGGGCGTCCAAGAAGGATGTTGTAGCACGAAGGGGTTTTTATTGCATATACGGTGACCTCAGAGATAAGATCACCGATTTGCAACCTGAACCGGATTTTGCCAATGGTCCTTTGAGCACTCCCATCGTATCCAAAGATGGACACAGATGTGTGACTTAGTTTGCTAGGTGGGATACCCAGCTCTTCGAGTGCCGAAGTAGAGATGAGGTTGAGTGCATAACCCGGGTCGATCTGGACTCTGTGTATCAGCATCTCTTTGATGTACCCTGTGAAGTACAAGGGTCGGTTGTGCTTCGTCTTGCCCAGCAGGAGGTCTTCCTTATTGAAGGCGATGGTAGCACTTGCGGCGTTTTGGACCGAAATGCATTCAGTGCAAGGTCCTCCAGCTTCTTTCTTTTCTCCCTTTGAGGAGGTTTTTGATTTTGTGACCCTATATTCCATTTCAATTTGCAGGACTTGCGGGGCATTTTTGTCGACATCCAGATTCAGCCTTTGCAGTTCTGAAATGAGACTATCACGAGTTTGTGGTGATATTAGTAATAAGTCTAGGATGTGCAGGTATGTGTTTGAAGTGCTCGATCAAGTCATACTTGAAAGCCTCCTTTAGGCCTGCATTTTCATTATCACCGCCGCTTGGGGCATTTACAGCTTGTTTTCCCGAAGGATTTACATAAGAAGAAGAAGAAGGTTGGTTGTAGTTTTTGTGGTAATCCCGGCCAGAGCGGGTACCTTTCCCAACTTCAAAAGCTGGAAGACCCCCTTAGGGGTCAAGGGGCTGATCTTTCCCATTTGTTGAAAACGCCTTTGCAGCAACATTGCCGTCTTCAATTATTGCGTTGCATGGAGCATTTTCCGGGAACAAGTCCTGAACAGCTTCCAACAACTTTTCTTCTTTGTCCAGAATTTCATCCGTCCAGACATCTCCTATGAGGTTGGGTACCTGGGACCAATTGACTGGGTTTTCTTTGAAGACTTCATCAGCCAGAGCTTCTTCCTAGTGATTAGTCGGAAGAGGCTTGAAGTCTGATGTCACCGTTTTAGGAGACGATGGCTGAGAAGGTGCTATCTCAGTGGAAGTCACCCGAGAATATGTAGCTCCAGAAGATATGCTACCGGATACATTTTGAGAGTCCGTGGCCTCAGCAGATGGAGCTTCAGAGGCACTATCATCCTGAACTATCACATTATAGGCAACTTCGATAGAAGATGCCTTCATAATGGACCGTTGGGAATCATACTCATCCTCCGATGTAAGAGGATCATCAATCCAGCAACTTTCTTCATTTTCCGGAGTCACTGGAGGAGATGCTTGTAGATTTTCCGGGACTTCCGGTTCTGGATTTTGATGAAGTTGGTTGATGCGATCCTGCTCCTGCTCTATGGCTAGACGCTGCAAGATCCTCGCATATTCTTCAAGATCGGGCATATGAGCCAAATCTTCTTCTTCATCTGCCCCTTGTGGTTCGACCTGGTTGGGATCCACTAGAGCATTTCTTTGTGCTGTGTTAACAGCATTTTGGGCAGCCTCTTGGTATTCATCATCATCAGACCAGGATCCTTGTGGCTGGAAGGGGTTATACCAGATTACTGGCATAAGGTGGGATTCCGGGATCCATTCTTCGTCGGAGAGATATTCTCCAGTTTCAAGGGATTCCTCCCACTCATCGGTGTCACTGGACTCGTATCCATTCATGGAGAATCCAACTACCGAGTTACAAGAGTATGATGCCTCCTGCGTAGTCTCATCTCTGAGCCGTGGTGGCATGAAATCACTAAGAGTGAATTTTCTTATCACTCTTGGAACTTTGGGGAGAGACTCCTCTGTTGCCCCCAGTGAAGCTGTAGAGGAGGTTTCTGCCTTTTTAGGGACCTCTTGTTTTGTTTAAGCGTTCTCCTGCTGTTTGAGCTTGCGGAGTTGTCTCTTGGCTTGCCTTCGCTGTTGAGCGGTCGGCTTTGTTTTGACGATCTACCAATTTTCATCTTCTAGGAGATCAGGATGTACCCATATGGGCTGTCCCTCTGGTGTTGGGTAAGGCACCAACTCTTGGGACGTTTGGGTCATTTTTATCACCTTGAAGGAAGTAGTGACTTTTTCCTTTGATGATTTGGATGTTTGTCCATATGTCACCATGTTAACGGAGGCAGACCCATAGTTTTTGTCAAAGGTGATGACTCCGTTTTTCCACATCTCGTTGATCTTCTCTCTCACAACGAAACATTGGTTGAGAGGATGCGAGACCATTTGGTGGTATGGACAATATCGGGGATCATTGGTTTTACCAACATCTCTCTGTCTTTTGGGGTCAGGCAAGGTGAGTTTGCCATTTGCCAAGAGAGCCCCAAATATTTCTTCAACATCTTCATCGAATAGGTATTTCTTTTCTACTCGTTCTTTGAAGGCATCAGAGAGTTCAGGTATCTTATCTGCAGCTTTATTTTCAGCTTTCTTTGGTGGCTGGGGAGCTGACTTAGTTTGCACATTGAGAACCTCCTTTTACTTTGGCTTGGAGGTCGGAATGGCGGTCTGCTCCTTCTTTGATGACTTCTGACTATTGAGGTCTTTGATCACCGTTTCAGCCTCCATAGACGCTTCTAGGAGTTCTCCCAATTTCTTTGATTTGTTGCCGATAATCATGGAGCGGATCCTTGCTCTCATGTTGTTTCGGCAAATGTCGACTAGCGACGCTTGTGGGAGCACATCTGAGCATTTGTATGCCATTGCTTTCCACTTGTGAATGAAGTCGTATGTCGATTCATTCTCTCCCTGTTTAAGGCTGCAGAGCTGAGCCATAGTAACAGGATGATCCTCACCTTTGAAGTGGGTCAGGAAACGTGTCTCTAGCATGGTCCAATTTTGAATGGAGTCCTCTGGCAGAGTGGAATACCAATCAAAGGCCGTACCTTTTAGGGTACTTGCAAAGAGCCGGATCTTGAAAGCATCTTGATCCACAATCGTTCCTGTTAGGATCTTGAAGTGGATGACGTGCTATCTAGCTAAACCTTTCCCCGTATATGTTTGGAGAATAGGTTGTTTGAACTTTGGGGGAAACGGAACCGAGTCCATCCATAAGGGATATGGTGGCTTGATCCCATGCTCCTTCAGTGTATCCTCTTCTTTTGCCTTAGCGAGGATATTGTCCATGTCCTTTTTAGTAAGGGCACGTGATTCATCTTCTCCACCGTTTGCCTCATCTTGTGGAGGAACTTCCTCATTGTTTGGTGGATGCTGGAGAGTGAGAAGGAGGTTTTCCACCAGAACCTTTATTCTCTGCGATCCTTGCTCTAGCTGCTGAATGCGTAGAGCCATGTCGTCATGTGGTGGAGGTTGCTCAGAGTTTGTGACCAAGACATTCATCCTTCGTGAGTCGAAAAAGGATACTGTCTTAGTGACTGAGCTAGAGCTCATTCTTTTAGATGAAAAGCCCGAGGAATGATCACTCCGATGTTCCTGGCTTGAAGGAGTGGGAGAGTCTTCCTGATGTCTTCTCGTTCGAGAGACACTGCGAGTCACCGGTCGTCTGACATGTATTTTCGTCGCTGACTTCTGGCGTCTTTTGATTTTGCCAACCATGTGGACAGCAGCAACTTGGTCGGGTCTTTCTTTTTCGACCCATTTTTGGGAGATTTGAAGCTTAGAATGCTGGGTTCTTTGCTTCTCTAATATCTTTTGTCGATATGCCGCGCGGCGACGTATGCGACGAGCAATTTGAGCTTCGGTTAGCTCGGGCTGTGCTCTGGCAATGAAGGACGTGGTCCCTCGTGCGCAGCAAGCGAGCTTGTCTTCCTTGAAGACTGGCATGGATAGGATTTGGACGCGGTCCTTAGCCTGTCGCAGCGAAGCTTTAAATTTTGCAAGCTCGTCCCCTGTTGAGACGAAGGGTCGAGTTACAGGAGAGCAGGCCCTGGCAAGTTCTTGTCGAGGCCTTGTGATGCACGGCTTGATTTTGGTCTTGTATGAGCAAGCCGGCTCGTGCTGAGTAGTTTTTGTAGTTAGGTGGAGGGTAGGTTTCTCTCCTTTGATGTAAGCAAGAGGATAAAACTGGTTCTCCTTGAGAGAAGCCAGGTATGCTGGCTTTGCAGATGTCCGGGACCTTTTTTGTTTTGGTGAAGATCGCGGGGACCAAGTCTTGGGACAGACTTGGTTTTTTGTAGGTTGAGGCCTCATGGGATTGCCACGAGCTTCAGGTTTCTTGGTGACCACCTTTGGTGTCGGGGTAGCGACACATTGGGGGGCGGTCTTCTGCTTCTCAGCAGGCACCGTCTCTTTTGCGGGTAGTGGGAATGGTCCCAGTGACCCGAAGACGATGGTCCTGGGAGTGGAGGTTGACCCAGTGTTTTGGGAGTTGCCGAGGGAGGTGATGCTTCGGTAGCTGGCGGGGCGCTTGAAAGTGCCCTTGCTTTGCTTCTCTTGAAGCATGACTTGGTACTTGTTCTCATCGAAGGTGATGGTCAACGAAGCTGCCATTGTTAGTTTTGAAAAACTTTTCTGAAACAAGACCACATTCATTAGTAATCACAAGAATATGGTGATCATAAATGGGCTATACTATGGTTTTGTCTTTTCAAATCGCTCAGGGGCATGGCCCGTTCTGAGCGTAATGAAGAAGGCAAAAAGCCATAGATGGTACAATTGTTCTAAACACAAGTATGGTCGGCTCGAAATGAGCGTTCCAGGGACCGCTAGAAGCAATTGTAAACCTTAATTCAAATTAATGAGAAGCGAAGCTCACTCGAGGTAAAATGATATAAGGTTAGAGCTAAAAATGTGTCGGTCGTGAATACAATAGACCCGAAAAGGCGTGCTGACACCGCTAGACACAAATGTTGTAAATCGCATCCTTGAAGGACACGAGATGGGATTTTTTTTTGAAATGTCAAGACTGGATTCACAAAAGAGAGCAAATGGTATTCCAATCCGAATACAGGTTCAAACATTTCTGCGAGCCTATATCCGAAAAAGGAAAGAACCAGGATTTCTCATATTAGAATCCATTAGTGACGAGAGTTTTTTTTTTTTTTGAAAAGTCAAGATTGAATTCATAAAAGAGGGCAAATGGTATTCTAATCCGAATACAGGTTCAAACATTTCTGCGAGCCTAAATCCGAAAAGGAAAGAACCGAAATTCCTCCAATTTGAACACAATAGTGACAGAAGTTTTTTATATATATATATATATATTTTGAAGAGTGCACATAGGTCTTCCAATTCGGTCTTATGAAACCTTAGTGGATAGATTAGCCCCCAGGTAAGGCTATGATTACTTAATGAACCCGTTTGAAGGACCCTTACCTCAAACAGTCTGGCTGCCTCCACACTCTGGACAAGGCTTTTCTTATATCCACTTTGGTCAAAGAACGCAATTGGTGCAACCTTAATGCTCTCTGTTTTTTTTTTAAAGATCTCTAATGGAGCCATCAAAGAGAGGAAAATGGCCCCTCCCAATCCGAACGTTGGCTCAAACATTTCTGCGAGCCATTGTACGAAAAGGAAAGAACCAAAGTTTCTCTAATTTGAATCCAAAAGAGAGAAATTTGAAATTTTTTTTTTAAAAAACTCTTTTTTTTTTAAAGATCTCCGATGGACCCATCAAAGAGAGGGAAATGACCCCTCCCATTCCGAACGTTGGCTCAAACATTTCTGCGAGCCATTGTACGAAAAGGAAAGAACCAAAGTTTCTCTAATTTGAATCAAAAAGAGAGAAATTTGAAAAGTTTTTTTTTTTTTTTTAACTTTTTTTTTTTTTTTGAAAGATCTCCAATGGACCCATCAAAGAGAGGAAAATGGCCCCTCTCATTCCGAACGTTGGCTCAAACATTTCTGCGAGCCATTGTACGAAAAGGAAAGAACCAAAGTTTCTCTAATTTGAATCCAAAAGAAAGAAATTTGAAAAGTTTTTTTGCTTTTTGAACTTTTTTTTTTTTTTTTTTTGAAAGATCTCCAATGGACCCATCAAAGAGAGGAAAATGGCCCCTCCCAATCCGAACGTTGGCTCAAACATTTCTGCGAGCCATTGTACAAAAAGGAAAAGACCAAAGTTTCTCTAATTTGAATCCAAAAGAGGGAAATTTGAAAAGTTTTTTTTTTTGAACTTTTTTTTTTTAAAGATCTCTAATGGACCCATCAAAGAGAGGAAAATGGCCCCTCCCAATCCGAACGTTGACTCAAACATTTTTGCGCGCCGTTGTACGAAAAGGAAAGAACCAAAGTTTTCTCCAATTTGAATCCAAGAGAGAAAACCCTTTTTTTTTTTTAGAAAAGAAAGAATGGAAACAAGTTCAAAGAAAGAAGTTTCCAAAGAATCCCATCTCATGTTTTTTTTTTTTAAGATACAAGATCCAACATAGGCCACCAACTAGAAAGGAGCCAAGGATTCTAAGCATCGTGTTCTCAATTGAACAGGTCCCACCGTGTGTGCCAACTTGATGGACCCGTTTTTTTCTCTCTCTGCCTTCCTCCGTCCCGGGTCTGCCGGGGTGTAGAGGGGTGAAGAAAAAAAGAGGCGAGCATCAACATTTTTTTTTTGTTTTGTACGGGTATGCCAGATTCTCTATTCTATTTGGAATCTGAAATGGTGATCCGGAGATTCACCTTCACAAGTAGAAAGGAAATCAAACTTTTTTTCTAACTTTCCATTGCATACATATTTAAAGAAAGAGACAAGGTTTTAAAATGCAGTGAGAGGCGATTTTGTTTAGTTTGCCGTGAAAGGCAGTTTTGTGCCGTATAAGGTGATTTTGCCATGGAAGGCGATTTACAAATCTTATCAATGATGAAAGACAAGAATTGTGATTTTTGTCTCTTTTAAAAATATAAAATACAATAGAAAGGGAAGAAAGAGGGGTCTGACTTCTCAAGCGATTGTGGGGACTCGTTCAGATCGACGGTCGCGAGTCATGTATGGACTCCACCATCGTCCTTCAGATGAGAATACTTGATGCTTTAGTTCACTTGGCTTG